>JZKD02S0654454.1:47607-62317 GCA_000966675.3 Picea glauca | reverse complement strand
TGCAAACTGATATTCAGAAAAGAACAGAAAAGATACAATGGCAAATACAAACATTACACAGAGATTTTTCACCTGGAAACCCAAACCGGGAAAACCAGCATATATTATATTCATAACTTGTGTTACATTGTTTATAATACAATATACATATAGGAGCCAACAGCATCCAAAATCCTAACCCAATGACCTAGATTAGTCCAAAACCCTAATTCCTTAACCGGAACTAGAAAACCATCGGCAAAACACCATGTGCCGAAAACCACCTAATATCATGTGGTCTCGGAAATATGTCGTCTTGGAAATATGTCGGCCCGACGAAAATATGTCGGCCCGGAAATATGTCGGCTTGACGAAAATATGTCGGCCCGAAAAAAAAAATTCGGGGGCGCTGCCCCCCTGCACCCCCCCTCTAACCCCCCTAGTCGTGAAAATAATATAACACATACCCAACAGTAGGATTCCATCCTTCGCACTCGAGATCTAGCAGACTCAGTGCCAAAGACTAAAACTTTCTCCAAACCATTTGTGCCCGAGAGGGATCGACAGAGGAAGCCATTCCAGAGAGAATGGAAGGGAAAGGATAAGTTGGATGATGAGACTAGGCGAGAGCTTATGAGGAAGAAGCTTTCCTTCAGCTGCAGAGATACCTGGGTCCTAGGCCACAGGTGCATGGGAAAAGGAGAGCTTCATTATATTGAGGTAGGAGCAGAAAACGTGGACAGTGAGGAGGAGGAGCAGGACGGTGGATCCACTAGTTCAGAGGAGGAGTCAACACCAGCAGAGGAGAAGTCTCCCCGTAGACCACTGACACCAGTAGGATCCCATCCTCTAATAGTCCCACAAACACCATACTAGGCTAATAAGAGGAAACCAGTAAAGGGAGGAGTCATAGCGACCCTTTCTGGTGTTCACAGGTATGATACCCTCCGTATAAGAGGGATTATTCAGGGGCAATGGGCAATTTCCCTGATACATGGTGGGGCCACCCACAACTTCATCGACGCTTCACTATTATCGAGACAGACACTTCAAACAGAGGATTTTGAGGGGTTTGATGTTGCGGTAGCATATGGCCACACAGTGGAGTGTCTAGACAGAGTTCCAAAATTAGAGATGAATTTAGGAAACTACACAATGAGAGACACATTTTATGTGGTTGGCCTATCAGACATAGATGTGGTGTTAGGAATTCAATGGATGATTACCTTGGGAAAAATCACTACCAACTACCAAACCTTGGAAATGGGATTTAGAGATCAGAATGGGAAGAAGGTTGTTCTAAGAGGTATGTCGACAGGAGCACCCAGGACAATTTCAGCCAAGAGGATGGAGAGGATATTTAGACATGGGGAGGTAGCATATGTCGCAGAATGCTTGATCACTACTTGGAAGGATTTATAAGGTCGACAATAGTACCTTACGGAGATCAATAATTTATCAGGATGACATCAGTAGGTCTTTGAGGCAATTCCACCAGGGAGACCACCTGACAGGGGGTTTGAGCACACCATTGAGTTGGAGGAGGGGGGAAAACCTATGATCGCCCACCCTATCATCATCCTAGGAGGTTCAAGGATGATATAAAGAAGGCAATCAAGGAATTGTTGGCGATGGGACACATCATACCGAGTAGCAGCCCATTTTCTTCTTCAGTTGTCTTAGTTCTGAAGAAGGATGGCACCATGAGGATGTGCATTGATTACCGAGCCTTGAACAAGAAAACCATCAAGAACCGATACCCTATCCAACGCATTGACGAGTTGACAGATGAACTGCATGGGGTAGTTTTCTTCTCAAAAGTTGATCTTTTCTTTGGATATCATCAGATCAGCATCCGAGAGAAGGACATAGAGAAGAGGACATTTTGATGCCATTTTGGACACTTCGAGTTCCTAGTTATGCCATTTGGGCTAACCAATGCACCCACTACATTCCAGTCTTGTATGAACCACATATTCATGGATCAGTTAAGGAAATTAGTCTTGGTTTTCTTCGATGACATCTTGATCTATAGCCGATCATGGCAAGATCATATGAGGCACATGGATGAGGTATTGAGCATCATGGAGGCATAGTCATTATATGCCAAAGAATCCAAGTGCGAGTTTGGTATGACAGATATGATTTACTTAGGCCACATCATCAATGCACAGGGGGTACAGGTGCACCAAGAGAAGATCAGGGCCATTCTGGATTGGTCGACGCCCAGGAATGTGACAGAATTGAGGAGCTTCTTCGGGCTATGCAACTATCACAGGCAGTTCGTCCGGGGTTTTTCTCAACTTGGAGCACCGCTGATAGATCTTACCAAGCATGGGGCATTCATATGGACCAAGAAATCACAGGAAGCCTTTGATCAGATGAAGGAAGTCATGGGCACTTGTCTAGTGTTGGCACTACCAGACTTCACCTTTCCATTTGTACTAGAGTGTGATGCATCCGGCGAAGGGATTGGTGCAGTTTTGATACAGGGAGGACACCCCATTGTATTTGAGATCTAGAATCTTAGTCAACTTGAGAGGTTGTACTCCATTTATGACAAGGAAATGTTGGAAATCATGCATGCCTTGACCAAGTTCAGACAATATTTGGTGGGCAACAAATTCGTGTTCAAGACCGATCACAACAGTTTGAAGTATTTCCTTGAGCAGAAGGACCTCAGTGAGCACCAACAGAAATGGGTGATGAAGGTACATGCATTCGACTTTGACATAGAGTATGTCAAGGGGAAGAAGAACATTGTGGTCGATGCACTATCAAGGAGACCTGTGACATGTTCTTTGATGGAGATTTCAACAGATTGGAAATCCCACTTGTTAGTGGAATATTCCAAGAACAAGTTCACTTGTGAAGTGATGGATGGGAAGATACAGGATGACCTGTATAGGGTCATTGACGATGTCATAGTTTACAAGGATAGAGTCTACTTGGTGCCAGATTTAGGGCTCAAGAAGAAGATCCTCACTGCAGTTCATGATTCACCTCTAGCAGGCCATCAGGGGTTTTTCAAAACCTATAAACAGATCAGAGAGAGGTTCTCATGGAAGGGCCTCAAATAGGATGTTATGAGACACGTCAGTGAGTGTATGACTTGCCAGCAGAACAATTCAGATCATGCTCTTCCAACAGGGCTACTTCAGCCACTCCCCATTCCAGAGTAGAAATGGGAGTGTATATCTATGGAATTCATCACAGGTCTACCCAAAGTCCAAGGTAAGGACTGTATCTATGTATTGGTCGACATATTCACCAAGTTTCCTCACTTCTATGCCATACCGATAGAGTACAACAAAGTTCAGGTCGCCGATATTTTCTTCAGGGAGGTCTTCAGACTTCATGGGTTTCCAAAGAACATCGTCAGTGATGGAGACAATCAGTTCATAGGGACATTTTGGGGAGAATTTTTTCGGTTGGTGGGGACATAGTTGACACCTAGCACTAGCTATCACCCTCAGATAGATGGGCAGACCGAGATTGTCAATAAGTGGGTTGAAGGGTATTTGAGGAACTATGTAGGAGGACAACAAAGAACGTGGGTAAAGTGGTTACATTTAGGAGAACATTGCTACAACACCACCTTCCACATGTCCATTGGTATGACACCCTTTCATGCATTGTACGGATATGATGCTCCCACTTTGGTAGACTTGGTCTTCGGGGAGAGAAGAGCTCCCAAGGCCAAGGATTGGATCATAGAGAGTCAAGAGATTCTCAAGTTATTGAAAGAGAACCTGCAGATGGCGCAAAACTGACAGAAGATAAGTGCGGACAAGCACAGGATAGAGCGCAGCTTTGAGGTTGGAGATTTGGTTTTCTTGAGACTTCAAACCTACAGACATTCATCTCTGAAGAAGAGTGGGGTCGAGAAGCTCAAGCCTAGATTTTATGTTCCTTACAAAATCATGTGTTGAGTAGGCGAGGTTTCTTACAAGCTAGAGCTTCAAGAGGAGAGAAAGATTCATAACGTGTTCCACGTGTCTGGCCTAAAAAAGGTAGTGGGACAATTCATTATCACATAAGAGGAGCTTCCACCGTTGGATGAGGAGGGACAATTGGAGTTAGTTTTGGAGGAGGTTTTGGATTTTCAGGAGTGGAAACTGAGGAGCAGGTTCATCAAAGAGTGTTTGATTAGATGGAGAGGGCTTCCAGTTGAGGACTCTACTTGGGAGAGTGAGCAGGTGTTGCAGCACCTTGGACTGGTATTGCTTGAGGACAAGCAATTTTGGGAAGGGAGGACTGTAATGTCCCTTTTCAAATAGGAGCTCCAGAGAGGAGGCTTAATGGTCTAAACTGCCCCATTAGACTATAGCTAGGTCCAAAGAGGGGTAAACAGGGTTACTAGAGGTCACTCCAATCACAGGTGTTATATTCGGAAAGTGACATTGAGCTAAAAAGGGTTAAAAGCACTTTTAAGTCATTATGAGCTAAAAATAAAAGTCAATAGTGAATTAGGGTTTCAAAAATGATTTAGGGTTTTGGAAGTCAACAGTGAATTAGGGTTTCAACATGATTTAGGGTTTTAGAAAGCTATAAAGGAAGGGTCAATGGCCTAATTCATTATTATGTAGATTATGACTTGTCATTGAGGAGAAGAGGCGGATCTCAGGAGAGATAGGTCAGTGGATTCCAGGAGGAAGACACCAGTTGGATGATTTTGGTGTTGAGAGACACACCCTAGTCACTGGGAAGATCATTTAGGTCTTCCATCATTCTTCAGCAGTAGTTACAAAGTGTTCAACAACAAGGGTGCATTCATCCAGAGTGAGGGCACAACTTGTGAGAGGATTTTTAGTCGACTTATCCCATCCAGGGAGAATTCTGAGATTTCCCTCCGACCCATTTGAGAGGAAGACAAGGCACATCTTTTTCTTGGTTCCTCATCTGATTCTAACGAAGGAATTAACTGGGGTGCATTTTCCAGACTTGGATGTGTGGCACTTTTGGCGGATACATTTGGGGTTCCAGAATGAGCATTAGGCCATATTTGCAAACCCTTCCAACCCATGTCCCAGTAGACCAAGGTGGTCATTTTGAGACACATCTCATCTGATTTTGACGATGGAATCACTAGGATGCATTTTGTCAGAGAAGGAGGGGCGCACTCCCTCAGGGGGATCCATCCAGGGTCCAAACTCACCAGCAGAAGGGTCTGACAGTTACCAATATTGAGGAATAGAGCAGGGCGTATCATTTGGGACAGTTTCTAGGCCATTTCGAGAAGTACATCTCCCATAGCGAACTTTCCAAACTTCTAACAGTTACTGTCAGAGCTGCGATAGTCACAACGCATCCATTGATTCTGTAGTGCTTCCATATTTCGGGTATTATCTTTTAGTTTCTGATTTGTATTCTGGATAAGATCCTTTATCTCTTGATCTAGTCGAGTATTGTTAGTTTATTCAGCTGCATTCGTCCATTTTGTAATCCACAGAGATATCATAATATAAACTTTGCAATCCTTTGTCGCATTTGTTATTTGTATGATCATTTATATGTTGTAAATGATTAATCCTACACATACATTAGCAACGTTTCGTTGACTAGCCAATTCAGGAACATTACAACAACCAGAGATATTGAGGGAGAGGTGTGGTAGCAGCCCTACCACAACCTACTATCACTCCCGCCGTGGCTCGAACTGTAGGTTAATGATTACCTAGTTCGAGAGATCCACGATGCCATGAGGGAAGACTGTGACAGTCACTCATGATAATTCTAAGGGGTGCGCAATAAGGCAGGGTCCTTATTCCTTAGAGGCCCTCAGTCTCCCACAAGGTCACCTAACAGGGTATTGACTCCAAGGGCTTGACATCTACCAATATCAGTCAAAAGGAAAGTGGCACCCTTGGAGCACGTAGTGCTTCTTGAAGGGCACGTCGCATAAATGAAACATGAGTGAAGGTGAGTGGCACCCTTGGAGCACATAGTGCATCTTGAAGGGCACATTGTGGTTGTTAACAATGGTGATTCAATGAACCTAGGTACCTATAAAACCACATCTTGTTTTGATCTGGTTATCCTTAAGATAACTTTTGCATGAGTAAAGTTTAAAAATTATAAAATTCCCTTAAGAACAATTTTGCTAAGCCTAGTTAAATTTAATCCTAGGCCTAAATAGGACATGAGAACGAAAAATTAATTAAGCAATTAATAAAGGGGGGATGAAAAAAAGTGGGGGTAAAAATTAAGTTTAAATATTAATGGAGGTTTAAATTATTTAAAAAGATTAATTGTGCTTATGTGCAAAACTTGCTAATTTCGAATTTAGAAAAAAAGGGGAAACTTGAATACAAAAGGAATGTGGAACATAGAAGGGAATCTGGTCTAGAGAACTTTCTAATTTCGAACTCAACTAAGCTTTAAGAAAGACGACAATCTTTAAGAGAATGTAAGAGAATAAAGGGATATCGAGGAGCGCTTTTAGGAATACTTTTAGGTGGGTGAGGGAAATATGCAAATTAAATTAATTAATTAAATAAATTTCTGGTGCAACTAAGGGATCAGGTGACAAGTGTACGAGGGAGAATATTCCTATTAAAAATTTAATAAAAATAAATTAATGTGCATTTTGGAAACTAGTCACTAAGAGAACTCTATAAAAGAAATGGTGGAGGAGAAATGATCACGTCTGGTAGGCGTAAGGTTACACTGCCGATATTTTTCTTGACTGATTTTTCTTGTGGGAGTTGGGATGCCCAACTCGATTAGAGAGTGGTAGATCGACCTTGCAAGGTGAGTTGGGTGCTATCTTATTCTCTGGTTGTGTGCGTGGCCCCTTTGCGGCTCAAGGGGCTCAGGGGGAAGAAGAGTACCCCTAGCGTTGGCTGGGAGGTACCGGTGAGGTCTGAGCTATTAGCAAGTAGAAGTTGGACGGAGCGCAAGCACGGGACAACCATTGCGGATTTTGCACCTTCGCTTACAGTACTTTGATTGTGTTTAAATTCTGATTTATTATGTGTTTAATCTCGTCTAAACAAATGTGAAATTCAGTGCTAACTTCTGTTTTATTTCAGAGTATAATTTCGTCAAAATTGTGAGAATTCGGTGTTTAATTTCTTCTTAACTTCTGTGTTTAAATTTGTCTAAGGTTTTGAATTTTGTGTTAGATGTTTTCTAACTTCTATTCGACTTAAGGGATCTAGTACTATGCACCTGATCTACCCTTCCAACTCTTATTAACGGAAGATAATATATATGGTTCGTCACTCTAGACGGATTGCTCTAGATTTTCACTTGAAACTTATTATATATATATATATATATATATACTTTGACGATGTTGAATTCACTTTTGTAATTAAATCTACAACTCTGATAAACAAAATTTTTCTAATTCCAAACATTTTTTTCAACAACCAGATTCTAATGGAATTACCAAAATTACTCAATTCAATAATGCTACTAACTAACTAATTAATGGCTATCATCATTCTTTGGCTTGTGCATTAGTGTGGATATTCATGTATATATACTTAGAGGCGACTCTGTGCTTTTGGGGGTTCGGTAACTCTGCGATTTTTCCAACTTTTCACTGCATCTTTGTTGCTCGTGGTCACCTCCTCTCTCCGCTACCTGCCAATTATTTCTCCCATCTTGAACTCTTGCCTCTTTGTGTCGTGGGTTCACGATTTTTGGCACTGAGCGTCCTTTCCTTCCCTGAGTTTCTACAAAATAGGACACATTTCCCTGTGTATTTAACCTCAATGTTTTTCATTCAGAAGTTTAGGCCAACAAATTAATTGATCCTGAAATTTCTTAATGGATTGTCAGCGAATTCATGGCACCGACAACTCCTTAAACATCTGTCAGTGTTATGTTGGCATTAAATTTCATAAGGGCGCATTTCCCTTGCTTGGTGCAGGGCTAGAATCTCATCGCGTGGGTTTCTCCTTGAATGGATTATGACTACCATTAATGGGGATGATAACTCCCTTACGCATTCTTGACTGGTTGCACATCAATCTCTAATCCAGATCTAGCTCTACCACCAAACGCATTGATTGAAGAGATGGAATACTGGAAAACTGATGTAGATGTCAAACAACAAGATCCAATTACAGTGCAGGAAGAGGGCATGTGGATAGCTGAGGGAACACACAGATCAGTGATGAGGCAAGAAGAGACAGATTGGGCTTGTACTGGACTCTAATGGAAAGCGTTGGTTGTAGATTTCTTTCTACGCCCAACTGAAATTTACGCACCACCCAAATCAAATTTGAATTCCAGTAAGGAACATTACTTTAGAGGCAGATTGATGTAATAGATCACTATGTATACGGTTGCCATAGGAAGAGGATTATATTGAAATTGTGAGAGGAACAAAGATACCAGTTGAGCGTTGAAAATTGTTGATGGCTGATGTGATCCCCAACAGTGATTCACTTTGAATATTCTGTGAGGTAAATTGTATATTTTATTGAACGTTGAACTCTGACCTGTTGAAGAGATAGATGTGGAAGATCAGAGATTACTATGGAAGATTGGATCACTGGGATTAATTAGTATTGTTTTTAATACATAGTATGAATTGATTTTTCACATGTTCAAATTTAGAGGAGAAGGGTATGTATACATACTTAGATTTTAGTAGTCAAATAAATATAATTTACTCATACCTTATGTGTCTCCATGTATACCTGGCACTATTTAATTTCTGCCAAAGCTTGGTTTAGCTAGCAGACGTGAGCTTAACAACTCATTAGGTAAGGTATAATGAAGCTTCATTACATTAGCATGTAACTATATATATATAGTAATTGAGATAGATAGTGGAAACAACAAGATTTAAGTTCAAGAAACAATAATTAGAGAATTAACAGATTGTTATGGTACACAGTATTATCTGGCTAACTTAGAGCCCCCCTTTGCTTTGTATCATGATAAGTAATAACGAGAGTTTAGGCATTTCATCAGTTTATTTTATGTAATCATAGGTTCAATTGAATATTCACATAATGATCAATTAAATGTCCTTTAATGCTCAAGTGAAAGTTTATTAAGGAAGCAATTAAGGTTTATTAATGTTCAACCTACGTTTATTTAATGTTCAACTTAAAGGTTAAAGGTTGTTAATTGTTCGAATTAATTATTGATGTGTGATGAATCAAGGACCAACCATGGATTCTCCTGGCACTAGAATAATGTTGAAGAGCGATAATTTAAATGATTAAATTTCTTGCACGCCTTGAATATCTTTTTACATCGAGGATTGATTTAATGTATATCACTAATGCACAATACCTATGTTGATATATGATTAGTTGGGTAACTAGTTTTCTCTGATGCCATTAAGAGTGTCGACATGTACTTGATTCTAGTATTGATTACTCTTGCGCAACGATTATGTAATGTATGTTTGATGAGTTATGTAGATGCCTTACTCTTGCGGAATGAAGACTCTATGTTGACGAATGATGGTTTTAGAGGTTGAATGCTTGCGTGCATTGAATATTCAAATTTTGATTGCTTAGAGGTTAGACTACCTACACGCAATGAATTTATGATGTAATGAATGATTGTTGGATAGTAACTTTTGGGTGTAATAGAAGTAATGTGATGGATGGATTGATCAATTATTAGTATGCATATTGATTTATTTAATAATTACTTGCGCCATGTTATATTATAGCTAGGTGAGGATGAACTTGTGTGTAGTTACTTAGGCGCCTTAAAGGTTTTTGAGTATTTACCTTGTGTCCTTGAATATGTTGTGATTTAAATAATTAGATTTCTTGCGCATTGGAATACTGATGGATGTACACTGATTTAGTTAATAGATTATTGGCGTGCATTGAATTTGATGATGTGTGATTCATCATGTGATTAGTTTTCCCTTGCGCCTTGAGTTATAATTGATGTACACCTTTGCGCCATGAGCATAAGGTTGAATTTTACCCATGCGATAGGGTTTATATGAACGCCTGTTAGTTATAGAAATGGTTTACTCTTACGCGATAGAATAAATTCGATTACGTTGCGTCTGGCCTTTTGTCAAAGCACATTGGAGTTAGTAACTGGATTTTTTTGTGATGGCGATCTGTTAGTAGAACTTTAGGCGTCTTGAAATTTCACGTAATGTTGGATCCATTGTGAAATTTCTTAGTCTTGCACCTTGAATTTAATGTTGGTAGATGATGAGTTATACCCTTGATTATCCTTGCGTCTTATTTAATTGATGATACTAATGAAAAAAACTAATTGTACCTGTTGTATGACGTTTGATGGGCGTAATGGAAGGGTCGTTACATTATTTCTCCTTTGATTCCATGGGGTTATTGCGCTACTTTCATGTCGCCATGCAATGATGGTATTCATGCATGTACCTCTTGATTGGTTCCCTTTGTAGTGCCATGTGGGTCCATAATATGTTTTTTGATTCCCACACACTTGCCTTGATGATTGTTGTTTCTCTAGGTGGTGTGGGTGTTGATATATATCAACCTTAGCTCTCGATTTGTTGGGCTTGGATTCTTCAACATGGTGGTCCTTTTAGTCATGTAGATCCTTGGATTCCTTTTTATGCCCTAATTGATACTTTTCTTTATATGATTCAGTAAGCTCTGCTTTTGATTCAACCTCATACTTTGAAATTATTTTCCATACAAGAACTTATTTAGTTTTCCCCATGGGCCCTTCTATCTTACTAAGAGACATATTTTGCAATGTAATTTTTTTTTTCTTGTACCAAAGTTTCATAAAAAAAAAAATCCACATTAATATTAATTGTACCAATTGATTCCATCCAAGGATATCCAAGAATAACATCTACATCATTCATATCCATAGCATAAAAAACAAAATGAAACACATATTTATCCATGGTAAGCTTTAAATCTTTTAAAAATAAGGGAAAGTTTTAGGGGTTATAGATCTTCCATGAGCTAATTTTTCATGCTTTTTCCAAAAAAAAAGATTCGCCAATTCCCATTTTTTCTAAAAGTGATTCGCCCAAATTCTATAGACTAAAATTATTTTACCTTAAAAATAGCCCAAATTTTATAGAAAATATATTAAATCCTTAGAAATTTGAATATTTTTACAAAAATATCGCCAAACATTTTATAGTTTACATATTAAGGACTAGTAAAATTCGCCAAGGTTTCTACATTATGAGATAATTTTTCATCCTTAAAATTATCCTTGTTAAAAAATGAACATTTTCACCCTCAACTTGTGTACTTTGGATATGTTTTATAGGAACTTGCAATCTATTAGCCAAATGAACATTGATGAAATTATATTGGAAACTAGGATTAATAGAAACAATGACCTTTTCTTTATGAATCCATGAACCTGTAATATAGAGTTGCCAAATGAAAAGAAACCCTTGGTGCTTTATTTACCCTTACTCTTGGCATGAGACCACCTATATAAACGTAAATTTTCATATGCTTCATTGGAAAGTAATCCAGATTTATGAGCAGAACAAAAAGAATAATAGACTGAATACAATAACATAAAGATACAGAGAAAGATAACTTCTATTGAATAAATAAAATAGACTGAAACTGTAAAACTATAGAACTGAAAACAACTTGCTCGAATGGTGGTAGCTATATATGAGAATAGATGTGGCTACTATGCTTATCCTTATTAGCAGAATGATTACAATGAGGCTCCAGCGGCCTTTTTAACATTACTCGTGAATCCAAAAACCATAGACATCGAAAAACCTAACCCTAGGATATGAAACACCAAAAGATATGTGGGCCTCGATGGGTAAGTTGGTACCTCAACTTCCCAGGGTTGTAAATTTTTCATATGACCTCCATTTTAGGTGCGTGATATCTCGTTGGAAAGGTCTTTTCAAGAACTACACATTATGCCAACAAACTCTGACTTTGTCTACAATTTGGTTGTGGCAAGCCAAAAAAACATTGTTTAGGGCCCCAAAATGGCCATAACCTCCATAGCTCCATCCATAGCTCCATAGGCCATAGCCCAACCCATCCATAGCCCAGCCCATCCATAGCTCCATCGATAGCTATGGATCAATGTGGATGATTCTCTCCTTTCCCAAAATGTAATGTTTCCATTGACGACAGGCTTGTACAATAGAATGCATTTCCTTTTCATAGGTGGGGTATATCTAGACAGTATATGAGAGTGTCTCACTATGGTATGCAACTAGATGCTCGTGTCAAGTGAGAACTGTGACTACAACATACTCGGATGCATTAGTCTCAATCTCAAACGGTTGTTGCAAATCGAGTAAGGAAAATACTGGAGATGAGTACAAGCGATGCTTCAGATCATCAAATTCTTGTTGTTTTGCCTTCCCCCACATGAAATTTTCCTTGCCACCACCCTTGGTCACTTGGTTGAGGGTCCATGCAATATAGGAGAATCCCAACATGAACCGTCGGTAGAAGTTGGCAAGTCCAAAGAAGTTCCCAAGCTCGGTTAGTGTGGTTAGGGTTGTCCAATCACAAATGACTTGGATCTTAGCTGGATCTACATGTACCCAATGTTCATCAACAATGTATCCAAAGTATTGGACCCTGTTCATGCCAAAGAATAATTTTTCCAAGTTGGCATATAGCTTGTGTTGTCACGAAGTGCTCAAAACCTATTGAATATGTTGCATGTGCTCCTCTCAAGTTCTATTGAAGATGAGGATGTCATCCAGATATACCAGCACAAAAGAGTTGGTGAAGGGTCTCAATATATCATCCATCAACCTCATGAAATTTGGTGGTGTATTTATTAGGCCAAAGGGCATGACCAACCATTCTAAGAGAACTTCTTTAGATTTGAATGTTGTCTTCCATACATAAGTCAGTTCGATGGGAATGTGGTGGTAGTCATACTTTGGATCAATCTTGTTGAAGAACTTGTACCCATTGAGTTGGTCAAGAAGGTCATCAATTTGGGGAATTGGGTACCAGTTCTTGACTGTGATTTTGTTTAATGCTCTGTAATCAATGCAGAGCCTCCAGGTCCCGTCTTTCTTCTGCACCAGTACAATCGAGCTTCTGTAAGGGGAGGAGATGGGTCTAATGTGGCCCTTTTGAAGAAACTCTTGGATATGATGCTTGATTTTGTCATTTTCCATTAGCGAACGATGATAAAATGGTCCATTAGGCAGAGGTGAAACAAGATTTATGTCAATTGGATGCTTGAATTGGTAATGCGTCGGTACCCCAATGGGTGAGGAGAAGATGTATTTGTAGTCTTCCATGATTCCGTCCACTTTCTTTTGCTTCAAAGAGAGGGTTTGTGTAGAGGTCACAGATGTGGTGATGACCTTATGCTTACTGTGAGGACGGATCACAAAGAAGACGAACTTCCTGGTCTGTGAAATGACCTTAATGCATTGCTTAGCAGAGATTAAATAAATAGCGGTAGGCGACGCTACCTCTGGTATCCTGTAAAATTGTCTACCCAAAGTAATAATAACACTGCGGGATCTAGACTCATACACAACATTTTGTTTCCACAAATATGGTTTTCCTAAAATAACATCACAAACTTTAAGGGGAGAAATATCACACAATACCTCATCTTTGAAGGGATTGATGTCGTAGGGCAGACGACACTATTGGCTGACGTGAAGATATATTCCTTAGCAAAGCCAGCCGATGGTGTAGGGCTGTGGATGTGATTTCATAGGTAGGTCCAACCGATTGACAACCTCTGTTGAGATCAGGTTCTTCTGACTGTCGCTATCAACAATGAAATAAATCAGAGCCCTCTTTACCCACATATGTGAGTGAAAGAGGCGTTCCCGTTCCTCTGGTTCTTCTGGTTCGCTTGGCTGGACTTTGGCGGTAGCGACAGTGGTGTTGGGTTCGACATCAATAATTGATCTGAAAACAGATCCAGAAGCCTAATAGGGCTTAAAAATGCTCAAAAATGAAAGTGCTCGGAATGCGACAAAACCTGTGCCATTGCGTCTGTCTCGTCTTCCTGAATCCGGTGGTATAATTTTTATCGCAAACGGAGTCCGTATGAGGAAGATATCGCGTTCTGTCCGAAAAGCCAAACAGGCAAATTTTGGGATGCTGACTGTACTTGTCCGTACAGTCCGTACAGACACGTGTCAGTCCATACAGCTGACGTGGCAGGGCCGTACAGCTGACGTGGGCAAACCAGAAGGCGACACGTGGCAGATTGGGGACGCGACACGCGGCAGGCCGTACAGTGCTGATGTGTCAGTCCGTACAGGACACGTGGCGGCTTCCGTACAGGACACGTGGCGTCACCAGGATGCGACACGTGTCATGCTGATTTGGCACTTTTAGCAGGCGGTCGGACCAATATCAAGGTGACACGTGTCACCACTCACAGGGTGACACGTGGCATGCTGACGTCAGCATGATGACGTCAGCATCGACGTGGGCTAATCGGCGTTTGACACGTGGCATGACGTGGCAGTTCCGTACAGGGGACACGTGGCAGCATCAGGGAGTGCCACGTGGCATGCTGAAATGGACGTTTGAGCCAATCTTGAGGTGACACGTGTCACCACTGAAAGGGTGACACGTGGCACCAGGTGATGTCATCGATGACGTGGCAGCACGACAGGGCAACAGTTGGCAGTACGGCGGTCTACGTGGCAGCCAGGTGGCCCAATCCAATGACGACACGTGTTACGCTCTGATACCATTTGATCCGGGGCAGGATCTTTTATGATTATGGTTGAGTTTTAAACTTGCATGAATAATTTAACCATTTGAGAATTTAACGAAAGAATGAGGAAAGAAGAGGA
>JZKD02S0654454.1:33378-47353 GCA_000966675.3 Picea glauca | reverse complement strand
CTGTCCCATTGGCCTCAACAGGCCTGGTTTATATAGGAATGGAGTTGGTTTCTCATCCCCAACTTCCTCCAAGAATCTGGCCTCCAAAAAAGCCCAATATCCCCCAAAATTGGAGAAAATCAACTAATAATAGCATTAGTCTATAGGCCAAAAACCCAAAAATAGCCAAAATTCGGGCGCAGCCCCCAATAGGCGCGCCCCTGGTCATGTGAAACGGCCATGTGGCCACGCGCTTTACGCGCTGGCCCCTTTATCTACGCCCCTGCTCCTTGATCCGTGGTCATGTGGGCGCGTTGGCATGAACCGTGGGCTACCCGTCCTATACTCCCGCGTCGTTTGGTCGTTGGCCCCGGTCCCGTGGGATTGGCCCAGGATCCGTGGGCTATACCTTAACTGTTCGCGCGATATGTGGAACGGTTCCCGGGTCATGTGGTATATTCAACGGAACCCCACGTTGTTGGACGTAACGGAACCCCGTGTTTGCGTAGTTATGACTCCGGGTCCTATGGCGGATCATAGGCCCACGTTAACCAACACGCCGACACCAAAACCACCAACGTTGGGGTGCCACGTGGCTGCCCCTGAGTGGGCCACATGGCACCCTTTTTTCACCAATCAGAGCGTAACACGTGTCGTCATTGGATTGGGCCACCTGCCTGCCACGTAGACCGTCGTACTGCCAACTGTTGCCCTGCCGTGCTGCCACGTCATCGATGATGTCACCTGGTGCCACGTGTCACCCTTTCAGTGGTGACACGTGTCACCTCAAGATTGGCTCAAACGTCCATTTCAGCATGCCACAGTGGCACTGGGTTCGACATCAATAATCCTCTTCCCTCCTTTTGGATTTGATTCAGACTCAAAATATGCTTCTGACTCGGAAGCTTTCAGCTTGGCCACCCGTGACTGCATGGAGCGACATTCTTTGGTGTTGTGCAAAGGGATTTTATGGTATTCACACCACTTTCTTGTGTCCTTCGACTTCTCATTACCCTTCTTATGTTGCATCTTGGACCGGTTGTCCTGAGAGTGGCCATATTTTCTCTGTCCCTTGTTTTATGGGTTGGGTCCACCTTTTCCTTGCTTTGACTGTGAGGAGTTTGCAGATCCAAACTCTCACCTCTTATTCTTAAAATTATGCTTGATCTTGACAACATATCTGTAAGTCGTACCCAATGATGCGATGTCCATAAACTCCATTTATGGTTGAATCTGTCTATGCAAAAAACCTCAGTATTTGAGCACCAAATGTTGTTCAGATTCTTTGATACCCAATTTGGTGCGTAGGGTATGGAAAATATTGGTGAAATATGGTATTGTCTGGTCCCTTTCCTGACGCAGGGTGGTCCATCTTCTGTATTGGTCCTTGTAGCTTCCAACATGGTAGTATTGTTCTTTAATGGCATCCCTGAAATAATACCATGTGGGGGTGACCACAAATATTGCAGATTCCTCTATGGACCTTTTCTGAAAGTAAGTATCCCACCAATACTTAACATGGGGGATGAACTTGAGGAGTGAAAAAGTAATCTTTTCCCTATCGAAAAAATTGTGGATCGAAAAACACCCTTCAAGAAGATTCAACCATTTATCTACAACATTTGCATCTATCAATCCTTCAAATAATGGAATATCAAAATTTACTTTTACCTTGAATGGAGTTGCATGGCCGCTTGATGAAGATGCGTCTCCTGTGGGCAGTCGTCGAAGGATCTGTGAAAATTTGTCCATCATTTTGTTCCTTTGTTGCACAATGGATTCCTCGAGCAACATTTTAAAAGGATCTCCTAATCCATCATATTTATTTTCATCTTCCATGGGTTGTTGTCGGGATCGACACGATTGATATTGCAAAGGATCAATTGGTTCGAGTCCCAACTTCTTGTACCCAGATATTGTCGGGGACATCAATGAAGAAAAATAAATGAAGAGAAGACCGTTATGATCCCATTGATCCCGATTTATGACCATAGTGAAATGAATAACATACTGAATACAATAACACAAAGATACAAAGAACAATAACAAATATCCATTGAACAATAACTTCTATTAAATAAATAAAATAGGTTGAAACTGTAAAACTGTGGAACTGAAAACAACTTGCTCAAATGGTGGTAGCTATCTCTGAGAAGATGTGTGGTTTCTACGCACATCCGTCTGAGAGTAATGATTACAATGAGGCTCCAAAGACCTTTTTAACATTACTCATGAATTCCAAAACCTTAGACATCAAAAAACCTAACTCTAAGAGATGAAACGCCAAAATTTATGTGGGCCCCGATGGGTAAGTTGGTACCTCAACTTCTCGGGGTTGTAAATTTTGCATACAACCTCCGTTTTAGGTGCATGATAGCCCATTGGAAACGTATTTTTGAGAACTACACATTATGCCGTCAAAATCTGACTCCATCCACAGTTTGACTGTGGAAAGAAAAAAAAAACATTGTTTAGGGCCTCAAAATGGCCCTGGAAGTACAAAAAGATGTACTAACATGAAAACTTCCTAGATAATCCAGTTAGATTAGGTGGGCGGCCACCAATATCCACCTAGAAGCTGTGCAGAGCTTCAAATATCCCGAAAGTGTAAAACCCACAATTACAAAGAATTACATAAGAACATGCTGAACTAAAACTGTCAAAAGGAGCCAATTGGAATAGGTGGGTGGCCACCAATATTCACTTGGATCAGAAAGTGTCATTATCTTAGAAAAGTCCAATGATTTCCACCATATGGAAGCATCTTCTTTGAAACTATAAGGTAACATTTAACTTTTGAATTCTCTTTCCATAATGACTTTTCAGATTCTATGAATTATTCAATACTAGGTCCATAATATTTGCCATGAAAATACATCTTGCCAAAAATAGAACTAGGGTTTCAATGAGAATCACTTAGTTTTCAATGGAGTTCCTTGAAGTGGATAAATTAAAATGGCACAACTAGGACTATACTTCTCTGATTGGATATTATTACCACAATTATGAAATGCCATAACCACTTTGCATCTATTGGAACCATTTCGATTCAAATATGAGCACTATAGAAAAATATATTTGATCTGCAAATCACATTGTCGTGCTTGGAAAAACCTTTAAAAATGTTGATTTTGAATTGCCAATAATTTCACTTCTCGAACTTCATTTAGGATGATTTTTTTTTTAATTACGTATTTTCCTGAGAAGATTTCAAATAGAAAACTTTTTTATTAAAATATTCTAATAAATTTTCAAAAATCATTCTGAATTATATTGAACTTTTTTTTCCTTAAGAATTATGCAAAAGAAAAAAAAAAGTCATTTCTTGGCCCAAGAAAAAGCTCTAATACCAAATGTCATTTACTTAATAGAATACCAACAAAAGCTTGAGAATAAATTTTATATCTATATAATAAACATCAAATAATTAACATAAGATTTGTAGAGTAAACTCTTGAGGTAGGGTAACACCATACATTATTTCTTAAGGAAGGAAAACACTCCCAAGCAATGATGCTTGTTACAATTACAATACTCTTCATCATACATCCATTACATTGTTTCTACTTATTTATAGTATTATACACTTGCTAGGAACATTCTAGTAGGTGGAACCTTCTAGTAAGCCTCCTTACATTCATTGTGTTCACACTATTACATGGGAATTATTTACTAGAAATGGTCTCCATACATAATAATTCATAACCACATATCTATTATTATTCCCATTGGGTGCCTCCATAGGTACCCCATATTACTCTCCCAAGTATACCATAGAAAGACTCACTACCTATAAAAGAAATTCAACAATTTATGAAGGTTAGAAATCTATGTAAATCAATGCAATGCAAAAGTTGAATGAGACAAATGTGAGAGAAAAAAGAATTAAATACAAATAAAAAATTGATTGGGAGAGGAGAGAAAGGATGAGGAATGGGGAGTTAAGGGTCATTCCTATTGGCCTTCCCCATACCCCATATTTCCCAATTTATTTCACTCTCAAAGGGATTTTTTTTCGGCTAAGAAAGGAAGAGGCATACAAATCCATGGAAGCATTGTAACCAAATATTGCTAGAATGAAACACTAAGTCCTATTTGAAGTTGGTTTTCCCATTAGGGTTTTTAGGGTAAATTTATTGGTTTATGTTAATTGATTGCATTTGATTTCATTGTCGTGCACATTCTATGTGTATACTATTGATGCTCTTACTTATGTTTAATGGGTTGCTCTTAGTACTATTAATGGGTTAGCATGATGAGTTTTAAATTTCATTTGATAGCTCAAAATTGAAAAAATGTATATGGTATGGATGTCAATAGCTTTGAAATGTCCACCATCCAATTCCCTTCTATCTCTAAGATCTATTGCTATAGAAATTATCTATTATGAATGTTGAGGAAGTTTCTAAATCAGTCTTTCATGGTTGTTATATTTTTTCTCTCACTTGCAAGTCACCACTTCACTCTCCCTGATCTATGAACCATCACTGGTTAAGCGTAGTCCACCTCTTAGAGGTTATATGCTATTCTCTAGGTTGTAAAAAACCCCTAGGCCAGATTTCTACTAGCTGAGTCGATTTCTTTTCACCTTGGTGACACAACTTCTTGTTGGTCGATTTCATTTTATTTGGGTGACTTGATTATTATTTGTCGAGTCAAATTTCTCTTGCTTAACTTAATTTTATAGAATTATGAGTAGATTTCACTTTTCCTTGGTTGATTCCTTACCTCCTTTGGGAGTTTACTATTATTCATAGGTTGTACAATCGTCAAATTGTTGATGACACTCACGTAGAAATTGGGAAGTGTTCTCATAAGATCCTTCATACTACTCTTTCTCGAGATTTTCACACAAAAATGGAAAATAAATTTAATAAGCATCCTAAGCCTGCATTTGTGGAGAAGTTTCATAGAGAAAATGATAACTTTTCTTTTAAATTTCCCCAAATTGCACTTGTCGATCTTCAACAAAAAATGGGAAGTGTTCGATGTTTAAAAGATTTAGAGTTGGTTAGAGATATCGATTTGCTCTGTAGCTAGGGTTTAGGTACTGACAGCCGCAGCGGATTGTGCTCACAAGATGACGGCCCCGCAGGGGCTCACACATCGCCAGGAGGGAGTGTCGACTGGCATCTCCTACAGACGAGTCACGGACAATGAAGATCCGGCAACCGGCGTGAAGCGACCAACCTTTGAAACGCCTCCAGATATGCGGGCGCAGCTGCTGGTCAAAGGGACATTCAAGGATCGGGACATGGACATAGATCCGACAAAGGAAAACGTCTCTGCAAGCGCCTCGACCCCTTGGATCCCCGGTAAGTGCATTCCACAAGCACCACAGGCCCCAAAATATGTCATAAGCTCACCCCGTATAGAGGAGCAGAAACAATACATGCGAGATAATGCCCTGGTAGGAAAGTTTCTAGGGCTATGGCCCTCAGAGCGTGACTTGGTCAAATGGATACAGTACTGGTGGAGACCAAAATTCCACTACGATATACAATTGGGATCGAAGCGATTCTTCACGATCATCCTCCACAACCTAGAAGATAGAAACCATATCTTTGATGGAGGGCCTTATTTTTACAACTCGGCGGGACTCTTCTTGAGATTCTGGATAGAAAAGTTTAGCCCCAAAAAGGAGGACTTCACCCATGCGTCGGTTTGGATCAGGCTGTATTCTCTTTCCCAGGAATTATGGTTGGAAGAGGTCCTCGCCGGCATAAGCAACACCATTGGCATTTATGTTAAGTCCTCCGAAGCAACTAAGCAGAGATGCTACACGTCATATGAACGAATCTGTGTATATTTGAACATAGCCAAGCCACTTCCGGGGTCAATTACGCTGGAGTATCATGATGAGGACTGGGCTCAAACCATCGACTATGAACACATTCCCTTTCGATGTAGGAAATGCCACGAGCATGGGCATCTCTTTAGGGAATTCCCTCTCAACGTGACTCACAAGGAAGGGAACCCAGAAAGTGGCAAGGACAAGGAAGGATTCATGCAACAGGCAGGGCGAAGACGACAGGGCGGCAGAAAGCAACCGACCCAAGTAAGTAAAGATCCTTCCACCAGCAATAAGTTTGCAATTTTATAAGATCACCCAGAAAATCTTACAAACCCAACACACATGAATCCACCACCCCCGCAAACTGTATCCCAGACCAAGGTCCAATAGGTTGAACAAACCATGAAGAGTAAGGAGTCTGACCCTCCCCCCATGGGCCCGATACGGGATCTGCCTGAACTGCAGGAGATAGACGATGGGGATGAGGAAATGGAGGTGGAAGAACAGGACCTAGCTGGGGTGGATCTGGATCACCTTGAGCATGCCTATAGACATCAAAAACTATATAATATACCCAGGGATCAACTAAGGAAGGTGCACAAAGTTTTTCTCAACTCCTCCGCGGGCAACTCAGCCCGAGCCGACAAAGCCCTGGGCATCCAGGGTAGTCAGACAAAAAACCCAAATAAAGCTCAAAAGGACGAAAAGAAACGGGGAAGGAAATCTAAAAACAAGCTCATACAGGAAATTGGGAACTTTATGGTAAATTCAGGGAAGATTCACCTGATCTCGGACAACTTCCCCCCCCCCCCCCCCCCCCTCAGTCATCATGAAGATCATATCTTGGAACATTAGAGGCCTCAATGGACGTAGCAAGCAGAAATTGTTAGGAGATATGATCCTAGCGGAAGCACCAGATGTTGTGTTGTTACAAGAAACAAAATGCACCTCAGAAGACTTTGATCGACTACTCCCCTATTACTGGAAGCAAGGAGGAGCGATCTCACTTGATGCCGCATGAACGGCTGGAGGATTGGCTATCCTTTGGAACACCAACACTGTCCTGTTGGAAAACTTTTGTACTGCTAGATGGTTTATAACGACAGATTATAGGCTCATTGGCTTTGATAAGCCAGGACATCTAACCAGCGTCTATGGACCGGCCACTCCAAGAGACAAACAGGCTTTCCTTAGAAGCCTAAGTTACTTGTCTAGCCTCACACAATACCACAGATGGATAGTGGGAGGCGATTTTAACATCATCCGCAACCTGGAGGAAAAAAAAGGAGGATCGCGGTGACTGGATCGAGACTCTGGCGACTTCAACAACTTAATAGATGACCTTCGGCTAATTTACTTAGAGGCCAATAATGGCATTCACACTTGGTCCAACAGAAGAACTGGACTGCACCAGATCGCTTGCAAACTAGACCGCTTCCTTGTATCGGAGCCACTCATGATGGATGGTATGACAATGGAATCTATTATCTTAAATCGCACCGGATCAGACCATTGGCCCATACAATTATGGTTGGATGTCCCAGCCACTCCTGGAAAGAAACCCTTCCGTTTTGAACAATTTTGGCTAGATCATCCAGATTTCCAAGCAAATATTCAGGGCTGGTGGAAGGAGGCAGAAATCTCCCACGGATCTAAAATGTATAGATTCCAGCAAAAGCTGAAGAATCTCAAGCAAACGCTTAAGCTCTGGAACAAGCACACTTTCGGCAGCATCTTTGACTCACAAAAACAACTAACAAAGAAAATGGAAGAGATTCAGTGCAAAATCAGAGAGCAGGGACTAACAGATGAGCTCAAAATCCAGGAACTCAGAGTGAATCAATAGATTGCAGAAAGAAAAAGACAGGAAGAGATACTGTGGAAATAGAAGTCACGCATACAATGGCTTAAGGAAGGGGAATGCAACACTAAATTCTTCCACCGAACTACTATCCAGAGAAGGCAATCTAATAAGATCACGCATCTCATCTCAAAGGAGGGGGAGACTCTTCACTCCCATGCTGATCTGGAAACAAATTTGGTTGATTACTTCCAAGACCTTCTCACCGAGCCTAACCTAGACAGACATGAAGCAATCAATAAGATTACAAGGCATGTGCCTACCCTTGTGACCCAGGAACAAAATGCAGCCCTCCTCAGACCCTTCACCATCGAGGAAGTAGATCAAGCGCTCCAGGATACCCCTAAGTGCAAGGCCTTGGACCCAGATGGCTTCACCAACGAATTTTTCCACTATTGTTGGACGATGATTCGAACGGAAGTTTGGGAAATCCTGGAAGACTCAAGGATCGCGGGAAAGGTCCTCCGGGCTTTCAATGCCACTTTTCTTGCCCTAATCCCCAAAGAAGGGAAAGCTCATAGACCCAATAAATACAGGCCTATAGCCCTCTGCAACGTCATCTACAAACTCCTCACAAAAGTCATTGCCCGAAGACTCAATCCTATCCTACCAGCAATCATATCCCCAGAGAAATCGGGGTATGTCGAGGGCAGGCAAATCCTCGATAGCATCATTTTAGCGCATGAGGTAATTCACTCCTTGCAGAAAACCAAAACCCCATGGATGCTTCTAAAGCTGGACATCTCAAAACCCTTTGACAAGCTCAGCTGGGAGTATATGAAAGCAATGCTTATAGCTTTTGGCTTCGATCAAAACTGGGTTACTTGGATTTTAAATCTAACCTCCTTGGCCTTCTTTTCCCTTCTCATCAATGGTGTACCCTCGAAACCCTTCTCCCCCTCAAGAGGGATTAGACAGGGAGACCCCATGTCTCCTTTCCTCTTCATCATCATGGCTGAAGGACTTAGTAGAACTATCCACGCTGCTCTGGAAAACAACCTTTTGACAGGGTTACCCCTGCACGACATCTCCCTGCCTATCTCTCATAGTCAATTCGTGGATGACACCCTCTTGATGGGCAGACTGACTGCACGAGAAGCCAACTCGCTCAAGGAGATTCTCCAAATCTTTTTTGATGCTTCAGGTCTAGAATGAAACAAGCATAAGTCCCAAATCTTATTTTTTAATACGCCCCCTCCGATCCAGCATCACATTTCAGAGATCCTTGGTTTCAACAGAAGCTCCCTTCCGTCCAAATATCTAGGCATACCCCTGATTGACACCACCCTCCGGAACTCCTACTGGGAGAACCTTATTTCTTCCTTCTCCAAACGGCTCTCCTCCTGGACCTTTAGATCTTTAAATCTGCCCAGTCGTCTCATTCTTCTCAAATCCATCCTTCAAGCCCTCCCGATCTATTCTTTTTCGGTGCTGGCAGCCCCGAGTTTTGTTCTCAACACCATCAAAAGCTTGCAAAGAAAATTCCTTTGGCAAGGCCTTAACAAAGAGAAGAATATAGCACTTGTCAGCTGGGAAAATATCTGTAGGCCCAAGAAACAGGGGGGACTGGGGATAAGGGATCCCTCTATAATGAACAAGGTCCTTAGTGCCAAAATTTGGTGGTGCTGGTTAAAAAACCCCACAGATCTTTGGGATAAATTATGGATATGCCCCTAACACATCAGAGAATAACCTAATTCGATGGAATGGGGATAACACGGGCTCCTTAATCTAGACAACGACCAAGCAGAATAGGCAGATCGTCACTCAGCATGCTTTCTGGGAGATAGGAAATGGGGAAACGACTTTGTTCTGGCAAGATTCCTGGCAACAATGGCCGGCCCTAAGTACTAAGGATTGGGCCCGCGACATTTGTACTCAGGCTATAGGCATGGGCCTAACAAAGGTAGCAGACTACTGGCAGAACAATCCCACTGGGGACACCTGGTGCTGTTGGCACTTGGATCGGGCACGAATTAACTTGGCTCTGCATATCGATCTGGCACCACTTCAAGAAGCACTGACTAAACGGAAAATTCCTATACGCATTGGTGAAGACATACTTCGGTGGGGATACATACCACAGGGATCCTTCACCATGCAGGAAGCCTACCAAATTAAGACCAAGTCCGACCACCCCACAGGCACAAAAATTTGGGGGAAAATCTGGAACCTTAAGCATTGGCCGAAAATAACCCTTTTTCTTTGGCTAGTCTCACATTCAATCATTCTCACCTAGGACAATATCCTGAAGAGGGGGTTTGTGGGACCCTCTATATGCATACTTTGTGGAGAGGCAGAGGAAACCTTGAATCATCTACTCAATACTTTCCCTTACACAACTCAGGTCTGGGATCAAGTAGCGATAATCATGCGCACCTCGGACCGCCTCAGAGATAGTGTCATCTAAACTATTTTGAATTGGAGGGATCAGGATTTTATCTCTCCCTACCTCAACAGAGTTTGGCAGCTCTTACCTAGCTTTGTCCTTTGGCAAACTTGGAAAGAAAGAACCAGGAGAATTTTCAAAAATGAGTCTCACCCATGGAATCAGTGTTGGGGTCATTGCCAACGCAACCTCTTGGAAACTCTCCATCTTAGACATTGGTCTGATGCATACTTAGCTTGCTCTCCCTCTGAGATCCCCATCCTTCGGAATTGGACTCCTCTTCCTACTTCTCAGATGCCTACCTCCCTCTCTCCCCCCCCCCCTCCGAGTCACCCTTCCCTTTGGTCTCCTCCCCCAAAGGATTTCTTCAAACTCAATTTTGATGGAGCATCTAAAGGCAATCCTGGAGCTGCAGGCTATGGAGTGGTCTTCCGTAATCATCAAGGACACATTCTAGCCATAGGAGCAGGACCCCTTGGGCACTCCATGAATAATGCAGCAGAGCTCTGGGGCCTTATCAAAGGTATGCAAATGGCCTCTCAGAATAATTATACAAAGATCATCATCGAAGGGGACTCTCAGGTCATCATAGACTTGTTGCATAGAATCTTACATGGGGCCAACCCGGATAACATCTCGCCAAGTTGGAGACTTTCACATGGATTGCAGATCATTGAAGGTCTGTTGCACCCTCATCAGGTGATCATCCCCACTCACATTAGAAGGAAGGTGAATCAAGTTGCGGATGAATTGGCTAATTTGGGCATTGATTGGAGAGGCCCAGACCTCCGGTGTTATTCAACCTAGAATCCAGATCATCCTATCCTCCAGCAGTGTATTCGAAAAGCTGGCTCAATAGATGTTTCCCCGGATGGGGTGCTAGTGGGTTCCTCGTGGCAAAGGATGGGAGAAGACACAGTTCGATGCAACACGAAGCCACGTGATGGGCTCGTGCCACAGGCTGTCGCCCTCCCGGGAGTTTAATTGGCATTTACGATGCGGTATTGGGGCATTAGCGCCACACATTGCACCTTCGCATTTTGTTCAAATGGCTCGGCTAGTCATTTTGATTATCAATCCCTGTATGCGGTCTGCAAGGCTCCTCCCCTCGCAACGCAGACTGGACCTGGCTCGCCCCCTCTGGACTGTTGTTGTCCCAGTTACTCTCCTGCACCTTTGGTTAATTATCGTCCAAACCAGTCCACTTGTGTGCATGAGGGAGCAACTAAGAGGCAGACCGAGGAGGGGCTCTCCCTTGAAGCCCCGTCGACCCTCAGTCTCGCCTTCAGCTTCACCTTCCACCTGTTCATCCTCCCGTCCTCAGACTCCATCCACCGTCGCCACCTCGCCACCTTCGCAGTGTATGCTTTTTAACTCCATGGCTATTATCCCACGAGCGTCGGCCTCGTTTCTGAGGTGCCCTCAGGACCCACGGATGCAGTCCTCAACCCCAATGTCTATCCCTGGACCTTCGAGAAATCTGAGCAGTGAACCACCGACATATGGAGAGTCTAAACGAGCGCGCCTCCACCCCACGGACCATCTCGATAGTGAGCACATCAGGGATCGATTGGTCATACTGTATGACTTAGTTTTTGAGCTCAGGCAGGAGGTGGAGGACTTTCAATATCGCCTGCAAGCCACAGAAGAAAACGTGGTGAGCTTTCTTCAAATCATCTCTTCTATGCACTTAGAGCTCTCCTCGGACCCGGTCGAGTCTCCTCCAGGGGAGGCACCTGATACTGCTACGGGTGCAGGCATGGATAGAATGCAACGACTAGCAGAAGTGAAGCAGGAGAACACGGAGCGAAGAGGCCAAGCTGAGGACACTGCGCGTGACGAGGGAAAGGAAAAGCAACATGACGATCAGCCGACGTATATTAAATAAGAACCATGGACAGATGACCTCCGAGCCACGTGGATAGGCTATCTTCCAGGTGTTTAGCTCACTAGTGTTGTTTGTCAAGTTTTATAAGGATCATAGTTTAGATGGCAGTCAGTTTGAACACTGTTTTTACTGGACTTATGACTTTCTTAGACATTTGAACTGGGTGGGTTGGCTGGACTGGTTTCCCCTCTATTGGGGCAGTTTGGTAACTGCAGCCAGTGTATTGCTGTATTTTGGTCCCTTTTATCAGCTTTAGCAAGCTCTTAATATAATATATACTTCTTATTTACAAAAAAAAATAAAAAATGGGAAGTGTTCAAAATAGATTTCTTGCACTTTAATTGAGGAGAGTCACAAAGAATATGGGGATTTTTCCAATAAAATCCCTCAAATTTCTCATCTAGGGAATGCTTGCATAGAAAATGCAAATAGATCTGATAAGCTCCCTTGAACTACACTTTTGAAAGTGTCCACACAAAAAATGGGAGGTAAATTCATGACGTAGGCCATGCTTTCATTGAATGCATACCAAGGAAGAGGAGAATATAGGAGGCCAATGATATCGATATTGACAAGTGTGTACCTATTACAATTTATAATCCATCTTTGTCCAATAGAGGTTGTGAAGACAATGGCACTGAATATTGCACAATATTTTATATTTTGTTGGGCCTTTACATAGTAATGCAATAGATGATGGTGTTTCCCCTTCTAGCAACATAATGGATAGCCATATTCTAGAGTTGATAAACATTTATAGGGTACCCCAAAATGAAAATATGGTCTAATCTTGATGAGCAGGCTTGGTTGTTTCATGGTAATCACACTAATACGGAATATAGGGATATGAAGGAGGAATAAAGACCTTCTATAAATCCAATTTCAATCTAGGATACTTTGAAGTCATTGTGATTGGACATTGGTGACAATTGAAGTGGGCTTATGCTCATAATTTCTAAATAAAGAGCCTTATAATCAAACATGAATAGATTATTTGTAGATCATTGTTTATTACTGACCTGATTTCCATTGTGTTTATAGCCATTTGATGTGTGTAGTCCACACCCAATAATAGGCCTTGAAACCAAGAAAAGGCATAGATCCTTGTATACGTCAGAGGAACAGAGGCCTAATGGCCTTTATGCTGATATAACTCTCTGTACAAGGCTAAGAGGGAGATCAAAAAAATACTTCCACATAGTATATGTGGTGGTGAAGAGAGTGGGATAAAAGTCCCTCATTTACGGATCACCCAACTATATAAGAAAAATTCTTCCATATATTCTTTTGTGAGTTTATATTTTTCATAAAAGCTACATTACCATTCATAATGTTCACCCTTAATGTATAGATCTAAAGCAATTTTTCATGTCCATTATAAAGGTATTTATTCTTAAGGCTAAGCCACTACTCTCTAGCTTTAATTTTCCATATAAATACTATATATCTGTATCAAATCAAATCTTCAACATTAAGTATGAGAGCCATTGATTAAAAATAAATAAGAGAAACTTACATTTAATGCATCTCCCTTTTTCTATAGGGGTTTTAGGATGGACATAATAGGGATTTAAATGGTCATAACTTCCTCAACACTACTTAGAATTTGTTATAACCCTAATTGGCATCAATATACTTATTTTGATGGAATTGACACAACTTCAATATAGTTCCCAATCAAAGTGAAAACAATGTCTCAAGGTAGGGTTATAGTTTTAAAAGAAATGTCAAATCTAAAAGGTCAAATTTATGATGGCATACCTCTGTCAATAATTATTAGAATCACTATCATGAACCTAATTAAAAATGATGCAAATATATTGCATCTAATGGAATTGGTATGACTATAATCATCCACACCAATAAAATGAAATTCCAATAGAATTTTTTTTAACTCAAAAGAGAAAAGAAAGAGATACAAATTTGTAAAGGAAATTCTCCCACTTTCCAAAATTGTCACTCTTTAATACCAAAAGTAATGAACCCAACTAGCCTCAAAGGTTAGATCAATTGATCATGATCTAGATGTGAGACCTCTCTCCCAATTTGGAGAGATCATGGGTT
>JZKD02S0654454.1:6621-29174 GCA_000966675.3 Picea glauca | reverse complement strand
TTAGATAGTCTAGGAAGAGGAGGGAATCCCGTGATTTTTTATTTAGAGAAAAAGATAGGGGTATCAATGAAAAAAAAACATTAAATATTGCTCAAAATGACCCTAAGATAGGGTTGCATTATACAATTTTGTTAAGAAATATCACTATAAGATACCTATAATAGTGGGAGTATAACACAAGAATAATGCAAAACATGTGTTTTCTTTAATTACAATTAGTACATATTATAGAGGAGGTCTTTTGCAATATAAATTATTAATCATCACTAGATACCATAAAGGATTATATGTCCCCGACTACTTAATCACTAGGTATTGCAATTTAAGTTATTACCATTCATAATAATTAATTATATATTACATGATCAATGAAAAAGATATTGCAATTTAAATTATTACTATTCATAAATGTTGCTTATATATTACATGATTAATTATAATAAATATTGAACTATTATAGTTATATAGCATAACTAGTCTCTAATATATTAAATGTGTGTCACATATTTATTATCATTTTCTTTTTCACTTATCTTCAATGCATAGAGCTAGTTCCATAAGTAGAAAACACTAGACTACTTGTAGGTCTCCTACAAATATTGTAAAGTCATCCATGTCTTACTTATCAAGTTTGCATATCTAAATTATGAGATAATTAAGTAAATTGATGACCTACAGATAAACTTTATTTTCATCTATGGAATCATACTTCTCTAACTCAATTCTTATAACCAACTTAAACATTTTTATAAATAGATTATAATTGTGTACTTCTAGATTCCATAGAGTTTCAAGAAATGAAATGCTAAACAAGGATATCATTTATGTGGAACCCCTTATTTCTAGATTAACTCACTTTTTAGTTTCTCAATATGAAATTGTCATTTTTAGTACTCAATATTTTATAGTGAAGACCTTACTCGAACTCAATCTCATAGAAATGAAACTACTAGTTATTCTCTCATAATTGAAACCTTCTATGCTTATACAATGTGAGAAATTATACACACATTGTGTTATTGAAATAACTTAAAAAATTACAAATCATAACAACTTTACGTTGTTGATTGCATGATTGACCTTTATTATCAAATTCTATATATCTTAAATCATTCTAACATCATTTGAGTAGAATTGCACCTAGAGGTTTATCAAAGTTATTTATTTTAAAAAGTATGAAATTATACTATTAACACATAATTAAAAAAACAATGTGTTCTACAAAATTTTATAAAGTTTTTTGGAAAGCTAAATGATGTTATATTTTGATGTTCATCACAAAAGCTTCGTTGCACTCAAAATTGTGAAAATTAATAACTTTATCACCTTATCGAATAACTTCAAATTGCAAGTATAATAAAAAAAGAAACATTTTTTTGCAACAACTTCAACAATATACATTGTAAGAAATAGAAGTCTTAATGGTCTAAATGGGCGATCATTTCAAACCATAAAATCCTTAACCTATTATTATTATTATTATTATTATTGAAACCCTTTTTCAAATCCCATAGAAATATGTTGTATGTTGCGACATGGAAAATGTAAGTACTAAAGTTTCCTTTCCAAGAATAAAAAATGAATTATTAATTAAGAAAAAAATTTCTCCAATATAATATGTATAACTCAAAAACTAACCTAAAGTCATAATTTTTTATAATTGAAATGCTTTCTATTTCTCTACAACTTAGAAGATTTTCAAATAGAAAATTTTGACTCTTGATCTCACATGAAATTTAGAAGTATATTTATAATGTCTATAAACTCACAATCCTATCATATTACTTCTACATAACAATTAAAGTAAATCATAAGATACCATGTATTTCTTTGATTCAAAAATCACTCATTTAAGTCCACACTGTTGAATCCATGCATTGCTCAATATTTAAAAGATTCCATGTTTAAAGGTGTATTACCTTTATACATCAATTAATGTAAATCATAAGATACCATGCATTTCTTTGATTCAAGAGTCACTCTTTAAATCCATGCTCTTGATCCATGCATTGGTCAATATTTAAGAGATTCTATCTTTAAAGGTGTATTAAAGGTGATTTTATGCAACTATTTTTTTTCTATTTTATAGTAGGCATTGTGCTTTGATAAATCAAAGTTGATCATGTTATCTCCATCTTCCTTGTATTCATCATATCAACAAGTGATTGTTATAATATAGATTTCCATATTTCACATTTTTATCATTTTCATAATTTTCCTTTAAAATTGTCACAAAAATCAATGAACACACTTTTTCCTAATCATCATTTTCACAATTTTCATTTGATGTTAATACAAAAGCCAATCACTTTCACAATTTTCCTTTGATGTTAATACAAAAGTCAATGAGTATACACTTTTTCCTAATCAAACTTTCAAGCTTCACGACATTCATTTAGTTTCCTTCTTTGTCACATATTTTTTTCATTATCTTTAACATTTGTTTTTTTTGTTTTTATGGTGATTTATTTAATATTCTCTTTATCATTATTCTCCTTATATTTATGAAAAAAATTAAAAAATTGATTAAAAAAAAATATTGATTAAAAAAAATTAATTAAATTTAATAAATTCAAATTTAATACTTAAACTAGAAAATATAAAAGTAAACTTTACCTTCAAATAATTTTTTCAAATCAATTAAACTAACCCATATATATGCCAATGATAAGATTTAAAAAATAAACAATTTTTTTCAAATCAATTAAACTAACTCATATATATGCCAATAATAATATTTGAAAAATAAACAACTTAATAAATTTGCATATGTGACAATTTGATACCTATAAATCATTGAGTTTTCATTTTAAATGTTGCCAACACGTTATAAAAACCATTGTCAAATTTGAAAATTAAGTGTGTTTTGTTTATGCTCTTTATTTCCAAGATGTTATAAAAACCATTGTCAAATTTGAAAATTAAGTCATTTATGTTATTAATAATTGTGTTTATGTTTTTAAACATATTCCTTTATCTAATTTATTAGTTATTGATACGATGAAAACAATTTCAAATTTCATACTATTTAACAACCAATTATTTTGGTCAGCCCAATATAATAAAGATATGGTCACAATAACACTTACATGCAAACTTTCAAAAATAATATATATTAATAAAATATAGATAAAATTAAAACTAAAAATATTTATCTATAAATATATATTTAATATAATAAAAAAATATTACATGAAGAATATATATATATATATATATATATATAATAAAAATATTATAAACACAATATTTTTTATTAAAATAATATATAAATTCATTTTAAATCATAAAAATTTACATTTAAAAAAATTAAATTTGATACTTTGTATATAAAAATTAAATCAATCTAATGTATTTATAAAAATTAAAAAAAATAATTTTAATTATCTTAATCTTAATTTATTATGAGAATCTTATTTGATACACATTTAATAGAAAATGTATTCAAGAAAATGCTTGCACTACTAATTCAATTATTTATCTCATCAAAACATATTAGTGTACAAATGTAACCACATATACCTTACATGATTAGGAACAAACCATACATTTTCATATATTTTTCATATGTGTCAGAAATGTTTAACCTCTCATAACTAATTTTCATAACCAAAACATGCCGAGTTTGCCGAGGCCAACTGAAAAGAGGCCGGAATCATTAGTGTTAGGGCTGTCTCCCTTTATAACAATTTGTGCGGAGTTTAACCGTATCTAGGAGTATCCAATGAATTATATAAATAATTAGTTGAAAACGTTTATTGAGTCTATTGGTTTCTACTATTTCATTGAACAACAACGTCGCTTTGGCCGAGTGGTTAAGGCGTGTGCCTGCTAAGTACATGGGGTTTCCCCGCGAGAGTTCGAATCTCTCAGGCGACGTGAAATTTTAATAGTTTTTATCAGTTCCGGATAGAGTTCAGACGTATTGTTTTGATTTTCTTTTTTTTTAATTAATTTTTTCTAGTTCAAATCTATGGTCAGTTATAATGTTCCATTAGAAAACATCGTCGCTTTGGCCGAGTGGTTAAGGCGTGTGCCTGCTAAGTACATGGGGTTTCCCCGCGAGAGTTCGAATCTCTCAGGCGACGTACAATTTCGATTTTCTTATTAGTTCCAACTGCGAGTTCCAACTGCGACAGTTGCGTAGCTTGTACCAATCACTGTGATCTGCATTATTATTTAGTAATATTATTACATAGTATGATTTTCACGTGAAAATAGAAAATTTATCTACATATGTTATAACGATTTCTGATAATTCCTACCAGTGACCCTAATTCATATGCAATGTTGATGTGGTAATACATGATCCTCACATAGCAACTCTGTTTGGCAAGATATACAATAAGACCAAGTTTTAAAACGTCATCCAACAATTAATAATAGACCAAGTTTTAAAACGTCATCCAACAATTAATATATGATATATCCATTGAAAAACAATTCAAATTATTAAGAATATAAAATAATTTGAATTTTTTTTTCAATAATTAATAATTAATAGTTCATATAATTAGTTTATATATATATATATATATATATATATATATTATTTAATTATTATTATAATATTTCTAGATATAATGTGAGTATGATAATAATAACTATTATCTAAAAAGTTGGTCTTCTATGTTTGTCTAAGTAACTACCACACTCATATGTAAGTGTATTGTGATTTTGTAAAGAAGATGCTAACTACTAGACTCTTATGTATTTGATTGGTACATTTTATATGGTGTAATTTTGATAAGACAATATTTTGTGACATATATTATATAAATTAAAATATATATGATTAAATTTGAAATGTTTAATTTTTTTTTCAATTTTTTTAAATGTAATTTGCATTTGGCTCTCTCTACTCAATTGGAAGGGGAAGTTTAGGTTAATCTCAAAACTATACCCCAACCATAATAAAGTACAAAAGTGGTCATGACAACTGTTATCCCCTATCTTAGGGATAACTAAGGAGATCATGTCTCGAGGCCCACAGGTCCTAGACATGGAGTGTCGAGAGTCGGACGACTTGAATATGGCCCCAGAGGGCTCATCTTTTCTTTAGTGCAGCCCATTTATTAGCAACAACAACATTCATCCCACCAACTTGGTCCTGAAGTAGCAGTAAGTCTTGCTCCATGAGGTAATGAGTCTGGGTATCATGGTATGTATCACTCTGATTTTTGAAGCATTTGAATATGTTGCACTTAACTCTCCTTCATTTCATAACATTTTCTTGGAAATTATGCTCTTTAACTTGTTCATACCTGGGAGGGTGATAGAATTCCCTAATAAGTTGGTTCCTCTTTAGGATGATTTTCCATTGGGTGGGTCTATGAAAGGTCATCATCCATTCCCTCCATACTTACCACTTTCCATCATTATTCCTCTCATCTTCCCTACCTTGGTTCGGGCATTGGGTTTTCCACGCTAGGAGGGGTTGTACCTTCCCTTGTGGGAAGAAGGGGATAAAGGCCCAAAGGGTAAAAGTATCTAGCAATATTTAGAATCCAAAATGAAACCTTTGAGATGCTTCGCCCAGGGATTCCCGATAAAGCAATAAAAGGCTTCTCAGTAAGAAAAGGGGACCCGTAAGATAAAACAAAACTCAAGGTACTAGTTGGTGGATGGGAGGTCTCATCATGAGTCGACCTTTTAAGTCCATGGGCATGTAGCAGTATGACACTACCATCTATCTAGTCACCAAACCAGGGTAGTGGCTCTTGGTGGCATAACCAAGAGAAAGGGGATCTCATCACGAGCCAACCTTCTCATTTTCATTAAATGCTTATGGGTAACATGGTCACCTCTAGTCACCATGCCAGGACAATGTCCCCCATCTTTTCCCTTGAAAATAAAAAGACCAAAAGCAATAAGAATAATAATAAAATGCATTGAATGATCTAAGAAACAATGACATCCATTATAAGGTGCAACTCTCCCTATACAGAGGCACCCACGAGCAAGACCTACATTTCTCTATTATCACTGCACCCTCTGCCCAAACACTTCCCCTACACCATTTCACACACTTACATGACCTAGATTGTCTCTCACCTAGGAAAAAACCCAAACTTAAGGAGGATTAGCCCAATAGGACATCCTACCACCCTCTCCAAACCTGACTTGTTAAACTACATAACATCTTTGAGTATTTGTCTGGGTAAAGGGGGGTTTGATGCACATGTTTAGGTAATTTGATTATTAGATGTGATTGACATTGCTATGATTCCCGTGACTTATGAACCCCTGGAGGGAGTACTTGTTGTTGTTGCAGGACTTTTCCAGGTGGATATTTACATATGGGGGAATGATTAGGTCATACCTCCATGGGTATTAAAGTCCAACCTATTGATGATGTAACCCCACGAAGGGGAAAAGAGAAACCACATGCTTGCACTAGGAAGAAAGGATGATGTTGCACCAAGGGCACTCTGAAAGACCTAGACCCAGGGGGGTCTTTCCTTTCCTCTTAGACGTTGACCCTTGTAGGCCCATGACGTCATCATTTTGACCCTAGACATCATCCAGTCAGGATTTTCATTTATGAGGACAATCGTGTACTAGTTGGCACGTGTGACAACATTTGGGGCTTTGGAGGCCAAAAATTTTTCATCTAAGGCCTAACGTTCCACCCTAGGGGGGTAATGTCACCCTAGAAGGGAATGATGTCACCCTTGGATTTGATTTTAGGGTTTAATTAATGACATTTACGTAAAAACTGGATTTTAATGTAATTTGGCCATGTCGGCTTTTTTATGATCTAACTATAATTAAAGGTCATTAATATTGTATAAATAAGAGAGATAAACTCTCATTTTTTCATCATTCACTCATCACACAAGTGTGTGGTCTGAAATTCGTGCCCTTTTCAAGGGTTATTGGCTAAAATTTTAGGCGCACTTCTTGGAGGAGTCTAATTTTAGTGTTTCTTGGCTATTTTCATGGTGGAAGATCTTCAATTAGGGTTTAAGCTTGATTATTCTTGGTGAAGTAAGTAGAAAATCTGCATTTATTTATTGTGAATGAATGCTTATGGTGAATTTTACTTTTTCATGTCAAAGATTATGAAATTGCTTACTTGAAACCCTAGGAGAAAAGCATAAGTTATTATCCTTTTCCCTATGATTTTACACTTGCTTAAATTTCTCAAAGAGCACCTTGTCTAGAAGTAGATACTAGAGCCCTATCATTGTAGCACTCTAGTAACCCTACTTACATTGCCTATGGCATATTTTATTTCAAATTGTCTAAGGAAAAGAGAAATCGTTAGGGCCTAAGTTTCCTTACGTTCTAGCAATTATCTCTAGGACTTGGATGTTTGAGGCCTTGGGTTACCAACACCTCTCTCATATTCTCCATCTCCTTTTGACTAAGTATTATCATTTCTATTTCCCTCTAAGAGTTGATGTTGTTCTCATTGACTCCATTACCCTAGAAGGTACTAGTTTATCCACTACTAGTGATTGATTGATCAAACTACTTTCAAACTATCTTCTTTGGAACATTCACTAACTCCTACTAACCTTAGATTAGCCTATTTCACTAACTACCTTGCTGATGTTGCAAAATATTTCTACAACCTTCTAACACCAACAAATTGACCTTAAAAGTGACATGTTATGCTAGCTAAACATTGCTAAATCTGCTTCTGACAATCTAATATCGATTTGCCTAGTTAAAGATACCTTTTCTAGTCTTTTCTCAAGAATTTTGAAGCATAGTTATTGTGGTTGTTACAAATTTATCACTGTTGTTGTAAATTGTTGTACTGTTGCAATTTTATAACAGCTAGTATATTTTTTAAGAGTTCATTGTCTTATGAAGCATTAATATCATTTTGGTACTTGGAAAGTGCCCTTTTTCTATTTTGTTGTCTTGTTCTGGGCAAGTACACAACATAATTCATTTGCTTCATCTCTATAAAACATAAAAGAACCCTTTGAAATTGGGTGATCCGTGAGAGGGGGGCGAGCTTTCTTGTACTTTGGCCTTAGCCTTCTCAAAACCTCAGGTCACTGGGGACGTCTCCCCTGGGGTACATTGATATACTACTAAAGAGAAAGGGGTTTCCTATTAAGGTGACAGTGATAGGTCACCCCCTGTTACGCCAATCTTGCTTCTACTTTCTTTGGGATTTAGGCAAGTACAGATTGTGCGATAACAACAACAACTACAATACAATATAAACGTGGCCAGAGATCCCGACCAATACATATTATGAAAAATCTATAAACTGTATGGCACCATGGAGCAACACATCTTTATCCATTCCTTGTGAGTCTATGTTGAATTCTTTGAATTTCAGCCTTTCTGAAGGTGTAGTTATTTGTGTTAATTTTTCTCATTTAAAATCCTAAGAAGTTGAATTCTTTTAAGACTATGAAGCTAGCACTTAGTTAGTATATTGTTTATGCTTCACAGTTCAGAATCTTAGACTTTTAAATAACAGTCCTCCCGCATTCTCATGTAGTCTTTTAAATAATAGTCCTCCGAGATTCTCATCTTTTAAAATGTTTGTACTCAGTGGTTTCAATGGACTTTAATCATCATCATCATCATAATCAATAATTATAATTACAGGGTGTGAGATATCATCTCCATTTCCAAATCTACTTGGTAGGGACTAAGCTTCCATGCAACACTTGTTGTAATAATAATCCACTTAGATTCATTTAACTGTAGATTTATTAAGTGTCTAGAGAGACCAAATTTCTATAATTGTAAACTTTTAACATTTCCTCAAGTTTTGCATTGTAAAAAAGTTTTGCACCTAGAGAGAGTTGATCCCTCTAGAAGTTAAATGGATCTAGACTAACTGTTATTTATTCAAAATAATTTTTTTTTTTTCATATTGTTTTCTTCAATACATATGATACAAAATGCTTCTTAAAATTACTTTGTATCTTCTTTCAATTCCTCTAAAACAATTTTTATTTTTCAATAATAATATGTAATTTTATATCTAGACGAATATATATTATTGGAAGTTCTTTACTTTTGATATAACATTTTCTTTTAAATATTTGTTTACTTACATTTTGCTTAAATCTATTTCTAGTTTACTCTTCCTAGAATAACATAGTTTCTAATAAAATAACATAGTTCCTAGTTATTTAAGAGAGAATCCAATAATTTTGTTCGCCACATTTAGTCTTCTATCAAATATATGAAATGTTTTAACTAAATAATGTATAGTTGGTGCAAGAATGAACTTCTGTACATTCATATTTTTAATTATAATAAGCATGTAATGAACCCAAGTACTAAGAATTTAAATATGCAATTAATAATAAGAATTATAATGCATTTGATGTCAATAAAACTATTAAAATCAACCCACAGACCTACACCAATCGTTAGATATATAGATCTACGATGGAGATTTGGTTTCATATTACAACAAAACATTAAAGGCCCAAACCACAGTCAGATTTCAATTGTATAACAGGTGCATTTTATAAAAATGTGGGTTCGTCAAAGGTTGGGTCTACCGCTACGCTTTATAATTTCCACAATGAATATGGGTCATCCGATCTACGATCTGATTCCAAACTTAAACAAAAACTATGTTTGATTTTAATTACGGGTATAGGTCCTGACGTTAACTTGTGTGCATATACAATCTCCGCAATGGATTATGACCGTCGATCTTAGCCCTCGATCGATCTTAAACCACACGATTCTAGATATAATAATTCCGACATAGTAATATTTGACATAGAATTTAGATTGTGAACAGAGCTTCGATTTGCTAAATTCAACCACAGAATATACTTATAGTTCTTTCCACAGTAGATTGGATGAACTCTCGGCATAAATCTATAAAAAAAAACTCAGATATCTCATAGCAAAAGATCAAAATAGACATACATAGTCGCTCCAAGGGTGAGAGTTTACAAATGAAATTCATTTTTTTTTATTGATAATCAAAGATTTATCAATTTATTCCACATCCCAATATCTCTACTCTCAACTCCTTACTCCTTAATACAAGAGCCTCGACAGGCTTAAATACAATCAATTTATGTTTCTTAGATCCACTATATTTGGATCGAATCACTTTATTCAAACCTAGATCCTATATTCTGGCCTAAAATAAAAACAATTTCTATCTCTGTTAAAAAGAAGAATTCAAATTCCTTGTTGTATTATTCGATTTGACTTCTAAATTTAATTAAAACAGAAAAAACAATTAAGAGAACCAACTCTCTTTGGTAAACTTGATTTTGACTTCCAAATCAAATGATGATTTTGTTCTTTGAGCTCATGCTCCTGCATCAAACTCCTCATGTTAGAAAAATTCATGAACTCATGTTCATGAGTTATTCTATAGTATTGCCACTTTTTTGTATGAGTGTAGCAGTTACCCAAGTAGCATCTTCCAGTGGATGATCCTTCCACTTCACCAAGTACTCATAGTAATCTTATCCTGTTGTCTTCTTCAACACTCTAGTATCCATAATTCTTTCCATCTGCAACTTCTTCTCTATATGAATTTGTTTTTTCCATTTTACTTGTTGTCATGTGTCTCTGTCCAAATCATTTGTTCACTGTTCTTCTTCAAGTTCCAAACAAGAATACAAATCTGCTACATTAAATATGGGAGAGATTCCCATGTCCTCTTGAAGTTCAATATCATAAGGATTTGCTGAAAACTTTCTCAAAATATTGCAAGGCCCAATCTTTTTAACCTTTAGTTTTTTATATGTTCCTCTAGAAAATATTTCTTTCCTCGAATGTGTCAATACTAAATCTCCTTCTTCAAAAACAACTTCCCTTCTCTTCAAATATGCTTTATGTTTGTACTTGAAACTATTTTCATGTAACTGTTCTTTAACTTTTTCATGCATCATTTGCATATCTGGAGCAAAATATTCTGCGTTTGCACTTATTTTCTCCATATGTCCTAAATATATGAGCTCAAGCACTCCTCTTGGGTTCACTCCTTAGACAATCTTGAAATGAATTAACCCTGTACTTCTATTGGGTGAGTCATTATAAGAAAATTCAGCTTGTGGTAAAGCTAAATCCCAATGGTTAGGATGTTCACTTACCAAGCTTCTCAATATATTACCCAAACTTTTGTTTGTAACTTTAGTTTGATCATCTGTTTGAGGATGGTTGGATGAACTAAAGTTAATACTTGTCCCCAATTTATTCCACAATGTCCTCCAGAAGTGTCCAACAAACTTAGTATCTATGTCTAAAACAATACTAACAGGAAGACCACGTAGTCTTACTACTTTAAAAAACAGAGTTGCAATATGAGTTGCATCACTAGTTTTATAACAGGGTATAAAATGTGTCATTTTAGAGAATCTATCTACCACAACAAAAATGGAATCATTGCCTCTCTGAGTTCTTGGCAATCCCAAAACAAAATCCATACTCACATCATCCCAAGGTTTTTTTGGAATTGGTAGTGGCTGATATAATCCTATGTTCTGGTGTCTACCTTTTGCATCCTGACAAATTTTGCATCTTCCCACAAATTTTTGAACATCGGCCCTCATTCTTGGCCAATGATAAAAATTACTCAACTGAGCATAATTGTTTTCATTACCAAAATGACCAGAAAGTCCTCCACTGCTCTTTTTCTGCAACAAATTCTCTCTCATTGAACGTTTTGGAATGCACAATTTACTTCCTTTGAACAACAATCCTTCTTGCCGCATGAAATCCATCCATGGACTTCTATCTCTCAAAAATGGATTCTAACACGCTTCGTATGCTTCCTTAAAATCTGCATCTTTAGGGTACATACCTTTGATATGTTCTATTCCAAGAACATTCACCTGGAACTCTTGCAAAACTAAACATCTTCTACTCAAAGCATCTGCAACCTTGTTAGAGCTTCCACTAATATGTTTTAATACAAAAGTGAAATTCTGCATGAGTTATACCCATTTAACATGTTTCTGATTTAATTTCTCTTCTTTAGTTATGAAATGAAAATCATGATTGTGAGAATATAAAACAAACTCTTTAGGCATGAGGTAATGCCTCCATTTCTTCAAATCTTGGATCACTGCATATAATTCTTTATCATAAGTGGAGTATTTATGTTTTGCCTCATTTAGTTTCTCACTGAAATATGAAATTGGCCTGTCATCTTGACTAAAAACAAGTCCAACTTCTGTCCCACTGGCATCACATCTAACTGTAAGTATTTTGTTGAAATGTGGGAGAGCTAAGATAGGTTTTTCAGTAATCTTTTCCTTCATCAATTTGAACCCTTTTTTTGCTACCTTTATCCGTCTAAATGGTTGTTTTTATTTCTTCATAGTTTCTAGGATTGGGGCACAAATACCACTAAAGTTTCTTATAAATTCTCTATAGAAACTTGACAACCCATGAAAAATTCTAACTTCAAATATGTTTCTTGGAGATGGCCACTCTTTAATTGTTTTCACTTTCTCTGGATCCATCTTTAATCCTTCTTGTGAAATCACAAATCCTAAATAAACCAATTTGGTTTTCATAGAGAAACATTTCTTCAAGTTTATTAGGATTTTCTCTTGATGTTGTTTCTTCAGAACCAAATTCAAGTGCCTAACATGTTCTTCTCTTGTTTTACTAAAAACAATAATATCATCTAGATAAACAATGACAAATTTACCTGTGAATTACTTAAGCACTTCATTCATAAGTCTCATGAAAGTATTGGGTGCATTAGTTAAACCAAAAGGCATAACCAACCACTCATATAGTCCACTATTTATCTTGAAGGTTGTTTTCCATTCATCAAATTCCCTCATTCTGATTTGATGATATCCACTTTTCAAATCTATCTTTGAAAAATATTTGGCACCACTTAAACAATCCATCAAATCATCCATTCTGGGTAAAGCAAAATGATGCCAGATGGTGATTTTATATATGGCTCTAGAATCTACGCACACTCTCCATTCTCCTCCTTTCTTTGGTCTCAACACAATAGGTACAAAACATGGACTTAATCTTTCTTTGAGTAATCTCTTTTTCAACAATTCTTTCAGTTGTTTTCTAAAATCTTCATTTTCTGCTGGAGTCATTATGTAAGATGCTTTGTTTGGAAAAATGGCTCCAGGAATCAGGTCTATATGATGGCTAATACTTCTAACAGGTGGTAGTTCATTAGGAACATCATAAACTACAATATCCACATACTCTAACAATTTATGAAATTCAATAGGCAAGTCATTTATTCTTGTGTTGGTTAAAACAATCCTAGGTTTTCCAACAAAAGAAAAACTTACCTCTTCATCTTGCACATGCTTCCAAAATTCCTTTTCTGTGACCAACAATACTTTTGGACTTGTCTACTCTTCTTCTCTTTCATCCTTAAGAGGAATAAGAGTATGCCTTTTTCCTTCCTTCTCAAATGTAAATGTATTCTCTCTGCCATTGTACACCACATTTCTATCATATTGCCATGGCGTTCCTAACAACACATGACAAACATCCATCAAAATGACATCACATAAAATATTATCCTTATAATCAAAGTGTTTTTCTAACACATTGATCCTATCAACCAATTCTTTTGGTTTTAATCCTCCACTGTATGAAACTATCTCTATTATGGACATTGAATTAGCTTCCATAACTGCTTTTAATAATTTGAGTCCAAGATTCTCTTATGTCATTTCTTCTTCTTTTGTATTATCCTCTTGCTCAAATTCACTGACATCACCTGCTTCAAGATCTCTTCTCCCAACATTTCTTATGGATTCAACTTCTGCACACAGAGTTCTCATCTCCTCCATCACCTTTGCATTTGCAACTGGTCTGCCTCTAAGACCTCCTCTGCCATGTCCTCTTCGAAACTGAAATTTCATTTCAGAATGTAATAGATTCTTTTGAGAATTACTACAATCCTGAATTTCTCATGCTTCTATCAATGGAAGAGGTGAGAAATAAATTCTCCCTTTCATACACTTACATGAATCAAAATTTCCTTCTCTGATACCACTTAATGTAGTCGATGTCAATAAGACTATTAAAATCAACCCACATACCTACAACAACCGTTAGATCTATATATCTACGGTGGATATTTGGTTTAATATTACAAAATAACATTAAAGTCCCAAACCATAGTCGGATTTCAATTGTATAAGAGGTGTATCTTATAAAATTGTGGGTCCGCCAAAGGTCGGGTCCACCACTGCGCTTTACAAGAAATCAAAATAGACATACACAGTTGCTCCAAGGGTGAGAGTTTCTAAATGAAGTCAATTTCTTGATAATCTAATATGTATCAATTTATTCCACATCCCAAGCTCTCTAATCTCAAATCCCTTCTCCTGAATACAAGAGCCTCAACGAGCTTAACTACAATCAATTTATGTTTCTTAGATCCACTATATTTGGATCTAATCACCTTATTCAACCCTAGATCCTATATTAGACTAGCCTAAAATCAAAACAACTTCTATCTCTGTTAGAAACAAGGATTCAAAATCCTTGTTGTTTTATTCTATTTGACTTCTAAATTTAATTAAAACGGAAAAAACAATTAAGAGAACCAACTCTCTTTGGTAAACTTGATTTTGAGTTCCGAATCAAATGATGATTTTTTTCTTTGCGTTCATGCTCCTACATCAAATTATCATACACAAGACATATACATATACATAGGTACTAATGTATTAAAATATCATTATTACTAAAAATACCTTTAAAGAAAGGTTGCACCATACACTATCTTTAAGCATTGGTCCAATATATCTCCAATAGTGGGAGTACAATACAACAATAATTTAAGACATATCTTCCTCTTACATTCAATGCACATATATATATAGAGGATATTTCTTTCTCTACAATATGTTAACTATGATCAAATATATTGAATTAAATATTCATTAAGGACAGTATGTCCCCATCAAATCTTGCTAGTGTGATTGGATTTCGAGGTTTTCGTTCTATAAGGTGGTCAAGGTTCGAAACTCAACAATTGAGAAGAGACACCAAAAAATCCATGCTTGTTAAGGGTTAGTGTGGCCTAGACCGGGTGCGATCCCCGTGTGATTTTGACATCTTAGATGCCCCTGGATTGCGATTTTTTAGACCATTGTCTAGTCCCGCAGACAACAAATATGCTAGCAAACAAAAAAAGAAAACATTATGTCCCCACCTACTTAATGGAAATTACATTATGCAATGTTAAATTATGACCATACATATATTCCAATTACAAATTAAACAATTAATGGCAATTTATAGGCTATTGTTACATATAACATACCTCTCCCCTTGAAATGCATTTCCTTTGAATCACAGGGAGAAACTAAATATAAATATTTGTTGAGAGTTGCATATAGTTGGTGTCATGCTCCATCATCCATCCATCCATCCATATGAGATTCACATAGGCGATGGTATTTGATGGTACCATGCACCATGGTAACTACTCCAATGATTCCATGTATTTCCATTGTTGTTTCTCCCTTGACTACGTGTACATAAAAAATAATTGACCCTTTGCCTTTGAGTATACTAATAGTATTCTTGTTACTCCTCTCCATGTTTTCATGATTATTTCTTCTAATGGTGGTGCATACGACAATATATTACAACCTTTAAAAACTTAATCCCTTGTTTCATTTATTTTTAATAATCAATCTTGTCTTCTTTGTGCTCTTTTGGATTTTGATTAAGTCTTAATCCCTTGTTTCATTTATTTTTAATATTCAATCTTTTCTTCTTCGTGATCTTTTGGATTTTGATTAAGTCATGGGTTTGATCATCCTTAACATTCCACCAAGTACTTTTCATGCCCCTCTCTAGGCTCTTGAAGTTATAGGAGATTGTTTCTCACTTAATATACAACTATGCCCATCAACTACGTCCATTTTTACCTTAATTGGTTCAAGTTGAGTAATAACCTGGAACGTTACTTCCTTCTTCATCTACCAAATATTCATGAAATTACTTTGTACATTAACATTAATAGTTTTCAAAGTATTTTAACTTTATATATCTAAATTATCAATAGAGATAACATGTAGTTCAAAATGCAAGACATATTTATTCATAGTGAATTTCAAATTTGCATATCATTTATCCTTCTCATTGTTTAAATGAATTTCTTTGATATCCTTTAATGAAACATGGAATTTCTTTTCCTAGTCCATGTTGATGAATTTATACCTGTTGTTGGGGGTTTACTAAGATGATACTCTTTCTAAATGCATGTATGGACATATAAGATAGATAAGTTTCTATATGAGAACATAGGTATGTTTTTACTCTAGTAGAGAGCCATGGAAGCATTGTAACTAGAGATTGTCGAAATGAAACACCAAGCTCCATTCGAAGTTGGTTTTCCCATTATGATTTTTACGGTAAAATTTCTAATTTCATGGTGACTCATTGTGTTTGATTTCCTTGTCGTGCACATTCTGTGTGTGAGATTATTGATGCTCTTACTTAATATGTTTAACATTTTTCTCTTAGTATTGTTAATGGGTTAACATGATGAGTTTTAGATTTCATTTGGTATCTTAGAATTGAAAAAACATATATGGTATGGATGTCAATAGATTTGGAATGTCCAACATCAAATTCCCTTCAAAGTTTGAGATATATGGCTATTATAATCTATCTATTGCAAATGTTTAGGAAGTTGCTAAATTTGTTTTCATGGTTTTTGGAGTTTTCTCTCTTACCTGCAAGTCACACCTTAATTCTCCCTAAGCTAAGAACCATCATTAGTTGAGAATATTCCACCTCTCATTGGTTGTATGATATTCCTTAGACTGAATTTCCACTAGATGAATTGATTTCCTTCCGCTTGAGCGACTCAACTTCTTGTTGGTCAATTTCATTTTATCTAGGAAATGTAATTCTTGTTTTTTGAGTCCAATTTCTCTTGCCTAGGTTGATTTTACACAAGCTTGAGTAGAATTCACCTTTCCTTGGTTAGTACATTACCTCCTTTGGGTGTTTACTATTATTCATAGGTCGTACAACCATCAAATTGTTGATTAGGCTCATCAAGATTGGGAAGTGTTCTCATAATATACTTTATATTTCACTCACTCAAGATTTTCATAGAAAAGGGGTGAAGCAATTGAATAATATCCCTCAACCTGCATTTGTGCTGAAGTTTCGTAGAGAAAATGGGAAGTTTTCTCATAAATTCCCCTAAACTACACTTGTCAATATTCAATAGAAAATGGCAAGATTGAATTGAGATCACTCACACTTTAAAATTGAGGAGAGACACAAAGAAGATGGGAAGTTGTCCAACAAAATCTCTCAAATTTATTGTCTATGGAATCCTTGCATATAAAATGGGAAGTGATATGATAATCTCCCTTAAACTGCATTTTTGAGAGTGTTCACACACAAAAAAAGGGAGTAAAGTTCATGAGGAAAACCATGATGCCATTGATGCATACCAAGGAAGAGGAGAATCCAAGAGGCCAATGATACCAATGTTGACAAGTGTGTAGCCAATACAATTTGTGATCCATTTTTATCTAGGAAAGGTTGTGAAGACATTGGCATGGTAAATTGCATGAAATTTTAGATTGTTTTGCGCCTTTACATAGTAATATAGTAGCTAATGATGTTTCCCCTTCTATCATCACAATGGATATAAATTTCTATAGTTAATAAAAATTTATAGGGTACCCCCAAATGTAAAGTTGGTCTGACGGTGATCAACAGGCTTGACTATTTCATGGTAATTAAAATAATAAAAAATCTATGGCTATGAAGTAGGGGGAATAAAGACCTTGTATAAACCCAATTGAAATCTAGGAGACTTTGGATTCATTGTGATTGGACATTGGTGATGATTGAAATACGATTATGCTCAAACTTTCTAAAGATGTAGCCTTATAATCAAACCTGAATAGAGTATTTGTAGAGCATTTTTTATTATTGACCCAATTTCCATTGTGTTTCCAACTATTTGATGTGTGTAGGCCACACTCAGGAAAATATAAAGATCCTTGTACATGATAAAGGAACAGAGGCCTAGTGTCATTTCTACAAATAGATCTCTCTGTACAAGGCCGAGAGAGTGAGATTATAAACTGACTTCCACATAGTATCTGTGTTGATGAAGTGAGTGGGATATAAGTCCATCATTTATGGATCACCCATCTATAGAATAAATTTTTTTCTATATATTCTTTTGTGAGTTGATATTTTTCATCAAGGTTACACTACCATTCAGAATATCCGCTCTTAATGTATAGTTCTAAAGCAATTTTTCATGTCCATTTTAAAGGTATTTATTCTTAAGGCTAAGCCACCACTCTTTGGCTCTAATTTTGAATAGAAATACTATATATCCATATCAATTGAAATATTAAACATTAATTAAGAGAGCTATTGGCTAAACGTAAATAAGATAAACTTACATTTAATGATCCGAATTGGATCCTCTCCAAACTTTGTAATAAGCACTTAGGTACTTTCCCTTATGTAAATTTGATAAACATGTCCCTTTTTAATTTTAGTTTTTTTTTTGGAAAAAAAAATGGAAGTGGAAATGAACCATTGTGATGGTTGGTCTTCCAAAGGCAACCCATTAAAAATGAAGATTGTAGTGAAGAAGGATAGGAACAGGGAGGTGCAAGAAGAAATGGGGAGGATAAGAATATAAATGAGAACTCAAAGAGGGAAACCTTCTTAAAATTGAGTGGATGAAGGAGTTAATCATCCTATCCATGTTGAGAGAAGGTGTCTATGATCCATATCCATCTACAATTTTGTATTTTTAGAGAGTAACAATACATAAAATCTATGTGTATCTCACCCCTCTATATTTATCTCCTAAGATCGATTAAAATTCCCATTAAATGTTGATATATGTGTTTCGTGGTTCCAATTTCATGGAATTAGTGTGAGTTCATTACATTCTAGTGTGTTGGGAATGATTATTAATTGTTGGATCGTTTCATGATATTAACAACAACCTTATCCTATAAACAAAAAAGTATATTTCTTGTTGGGAATTTCTCCTTTTCCCAGAAACTATCCACAATCATAAATTGTTTGTTGGGTATTTTTCTTTTTCCCACAAAACATCTATAGCCATCTATTACTTTCTTGATATTTTTCCTTTTCCCAAAACCCATCCACAACATTTTAATGATGATTGAAAGACTTTCCTTTTCTCAAAGGCCATTCACGACACTCTACAATCTATTGAGATGTTTTCCTTTTAGCTAGAGACCTCCACTCACTTGTTAGTATATTTTTTCTGTCCTGCAATCTCTAAATCCATTTTTACACTTGTTACAACTCTTATTTTTAAAACACGGTCCATAAATTCATTTTTTCACATAGCCAAATGGTGATTGCCTTTTTTTCATTAATTCTATCGTTTCCTTGGTATGATCAACAACCTATGAGAAAATAATCTTGAGGTGTATCAAAATTTTTGTAGAAAATTATTTTTCTAACTCAGAGTTGCAATGCAGAGTGGAATATTTTGTTGCTCAAAGTGTTCTATAGCATGATGTTTAATTTCCCTTAGATCTAGAACTCATAATGGTTGTAGAAAACGTTATTTCTATGGAATATGTTAAAGAGGATACAAAAGTTGTTTCTATAGAAGTTGTGGAAGAGGTAGTGAATTCAAATTACACAATTTGTTTTTGAAAAATCATCTATGTTGGTGAGACGAACGAGCCTTAGGCCTACCATTTATGTATCATTTAATGCATCTTCCTTTTTTTTTAGCAATTTTAGGATGGAGATAATATGTCTTTAAATGGTCATAACTTCCTCAACACTACTTACAATTTTTTATAACCCCAATTAAGAGATGGCATAACTATACCTATTTTTATGGAATTGGGGCAGCGTCAATATAGTTCCCAAGCAAAGTGAAAATCGTGTCTTAAGGTAGGTTTCTAATTTCAAAAATGCAAGATATACAAGGTCAACTTTGTGATAGCATATCTCCATCAATAATTCTTAGAATCACTATTATGAACCTAATTAAAAATGGTGTCAATATCTTGCATCTGAAGGATTTAGTATGGCTATAATAATCCATGCCAATAAAATGATATTCCAATAGCATTTTGTTTACTCAAAAGAGAAAAGAGAGAGCTACAATTATGCAAAGGAAAATATACCACTTTCCAAAATTGTCACTATGATACCAAAGGTAATGAACCCAAGTAGCCTCAAGGGTTAGCTCAAGTGATCATGAGCTATATGTGAGATCTTTATCCCAAGTTGGAGAGATTATGGGTTTAATTATGTTGATTCCCTTAGGGTAAGGTTCTCGGAACTTAGGCACTAACGATTTACCCTAAGCTTGATTATATTGGGATCCACCCTAGGTGTGTAATGGTGGCCTATGGGATCATTATAGTTAAGAGTAGGATAAGTATGGAGGCCATTTAAGATAATGTAGAGAAGGTCCACAATGTTAATTGTTATTAAATGAGGCCCCATTGAGTAGTTAGCATTTAATAAATGTAATGTGACCTCATTAAAGAAGGCCCACTATGTAGTTAACATTTCATAGTATAAATAAGTATGGATTTCTTCTTATTGAGGAGGTATGATAAGATTATTTTATTGGAGCTTAGCTCATTGGGAGGTTTCCCACTTAAAGAGGAAAATGAACAGAAATTGGTCCTTCCATAAAAATGATCGTTGTAAGGTGTTTCCCTACCTTAAGGGTGTTTTAATAAATAAAGCATTTAAATATTTTTTTCCATTCTTGTTCTTATTATGTGTGGTTTAAGTTTCATATATGAAGTACACTACAATTGGTAACATAACACTTTCTAGGGCATAGTTGGGAAATAAAATTCTACTTGTTTTTGTAAATAGGGAGTCATGACACTTAAATAAGTTTTTGAGCATGTTTATACATATTTTATAGAAAATAACTATTGATATGCATTCACCTTACAAAAATACACGATTTGATAAAATAAATCACTCAAATTTGAGTTTAGATGAAGGAGATATTAAAATTTGAAATATGCTCCCTTTTGGGGGATTTTCCGTGATGACCACCGGTATTGTAAAGTAGATATATTTTGATAGAGTGGCTCCATTGTAGAAAAATTAGCAACATTTTATATATAATTTATAGGTATTTTATTTTTTATATTATATGATATACTTATGATCAATATTTAGAGCATTACAACCCTTGCAAATTTTCTCCCTCAAACCCTGGAAAAACTAAAGAATGGCCATATTGAAACAAATTCGGGAGGAATGGAAGAAAACAATGGAAGGATGCAAAAATATTAAAAAGTAATTGAATCTCATAAATAAACTGTGTAAAATTTTTGAGGAGACACTAAATTGTAGCATCATCAACGAGGAGTGTAACCATATTGTTATTAGGGAGTGTATACGATAAAAATTTTCTTGGTGTGATTTAGAAGAAGCTTGTGAACACTAGACTTTAGATAGTGGTCATTTTTGGGAATTCCATCATTTTTTTTACTCTTCAACATACTATGAAGAGAACAACATTGAGGAAAGAAATAAGTAGGAGGTGCCTACCAATTTCCGGTATTCTTCTTCTACAACAGTAGAGTTCATTTCAAAACCATCCTTTTACATGTATATGGAGGATTTATTTTCTCTAGATAGTTATATTTGATTGGGTCCACATGGCCTTTGTGGGAATTTAGATCATAGCATTCAAATATTAGTTGAGCTTATGTTTCAATAGTTGGGATTTGGTATGAGCATTTGGGCATGGGACTGAATCTTATGGTGGAGTCTCTTAGGCCACTTCAACATTGATGCTACTAGTACTCGTATGGGACTTTGGCTCATGGAAAAGATTATAGAACTACTTCAACATTATAGTTAACACTCATACATGGGGCCTAGATTTATGGATGTGCTTATGGGACTAGTTCTGCCTTACGATCAACAAATAAACATGGGATCTTGTCTTATGGATGTATATAATTTCTACAAGTGTTGAGGACAATTCTTCTCAAATGTGGATGGAGTGTTGGGATCCTCCCTAAGGGTGTAATAGGGGTCTATGGGCTCATTAGAGATCAAAGTAAGATATTATAGTGGTCATTTAATGTAATGCATACTGGGTCCACTTTGTTAGTTATGATTAAATAAGGCCCTATTAGGTAGTTATGGATTAATAAATGTAATCTGGCCTCATTAAAGAAGATCCACTAGGTAGTTAGCATTCAATATCTATAAATAAGGATGGATACATCCTTATTCATAGATACCAAATGTTTACTACCCAATGGGGCCTTATTTAATAATAACTATCATTGTGGACCTAGTCTACATTACATTCAATGGATTCCATACTTACCCTACTCCTATCTCTAATGGACCCATACACCCCATTTACACCCTTAGGGAGGATCCCAACATTTACGAGAAAAAAACAAGTAATGAACTTAAGTACTAATAATTTAAAGATGCAATTTATAATAAGAATGAGCACACACAAAATATATATAGGGATACCAAGAGCCTAAGGGGTATCTCATTCAGTTGTCATCAATTTTGCTAGAAATTTGTATCATTTCATGCCAACAAGTGCATGATTTGAATCCCCGTATGTGAGGTGCACTATTCTA
>JZKD02S0654421.1:0-15546 GCA_000966675.3 Picea glauca | reverse complement strand
AGGAGGTGAAATCACATCTATCCTCCAGATTTGACATGAAGGATCTCGATGCTGCTAACTTCATTCTGGGAATGGAGATTAAAAGAGATCCTGCAAACAGGAAACTCTGGTTGAATCAGAGAAAATATGTTGAGACAATATTGCAGAGGTTTAATATGCATGGAAGTAAACCGGTCAAGGTTCCTATTACTATAGGTGTAAAGTTATATGCAGATCAGTGTCCCAAGACACAGGAAGAAGAGGAAGACATGTCCCATGTTCCGTATTCCAGTGCAATTGGCAGTTTGATGTATGCAATGGTCTGTACTAGCCCGTACATTGCACATGCAATGGGATTTTTGAGTAGGTATATGTCAAAACTAGGGAAGGAGCATTGGACAACAATAAAGAGGGTCTTCAGGTATTTGCGTGGCACTACCAATTATGGATTGTGCTATGAAGGAAGACCAGGATTGGACAGAGTGGTGGACATACATGGCTTTTTTGATGCATACTGGGATGGAGATTTGGATCGCGGAAGATCTACAAGTGGGTATGTGTTTAACCTATTTGGAGGAGAAATCATTTGGATGAGAAAAATATAGGCTATAGTGGTACTCTCAACTAAAAAAGTTGAATACATGGAAGCCACTCATGCAAGCAAGGAAGCAGTATGGTTACATAGATTGTGCTCAGGTATTGGGTTGGTACAACAAGAAGTGAGATTATATTGTGACATCCAGAGAGCAATCTTCCTGGCAAAGAACCCATCTTATCATTCGAAGACAAAGCATATTGATGTTCAATATCAATTTGTGAGAGACATGATTGAAGAAAAGAAGGTGTTGCTGGAAAAGGTTGACACTTTGAAGAATGTTGCAGATTCATTGAAAACGTCTGTGAGCACAGAAAAATTCTCTTGGTGTAAAGTAACAATGGGGATTGTTGCCCTGGATTGTTGACTATATAATCATGTGGGCCCCTGGATGCAAAGAAAATAACAAGTGGGAGAATGTTGGGTATGTGTTATATTATTTGGATGTGTTTGTGTGGGTGCATCATATTAGACAACTGATGCCCCCCATGGTTACGCGCAACATTCAGGGAAATGCCCCGAATTTGCTTTTTTGGCGTTTTTTCTATTTTTAGCGGATTTTTCTATTTTTAGCGGTTTTCTAAATTAATCCCGGATTAAGGGATTAGGGTTTTGGTATCTACGAAATACCTCAAAACATTGTATATATATTGTATGGTGAATGGTGAAATTAATACAATGAAGTGTTGAAAGGTTTTCTCCTGGTTAAGGGTTTTCAGCATAAATCTCTGTGTACTATGTGTATGTGACATTGATTAATTTATCTTTTTCTTAAGAATCTATATGCATTGCTTTACTTCACAGGTTTAAAACTTACATGTGGTATCATAGCTCATTTTTGGCTTCAGAGGGACGCCTTTTTTGTTGAGGGTTTGGCTCGGTCTTGCTAGATCAAGTTTATCTTGTGTCTATACGCAGCCTACTGGCACACAGTTGACTAGTACACAACCTAATAGTACACAAAATACTAGTACACCACCTACTGGTATGTCAAAGGAAGATTGGGAGAAGTTCGAAAGAAGAGAAAGGAGTACTATTCGACTGTTCCTTGTAGATTCAGTGCCTTTTCGAGTTGCTTCTGATGTCTTGACATATTTTCTGAGCTTGTTCCCTATGGCTTCGAAGGTGGATGGCAACCAATAGTCTAGTGGTAAGGAGTAAATACTCAGCGATACTGCAACATTTTTAAAGGTTTATTTCTTTGGGGAGAATTTTTCCTTCCATGGACGAATGTACAGCCCCGTTGAGGCATGGAAATATGCCCCCCCCCTCAAATACTTTATCCCTGTCCTATAGGTTCATAAAGATCACTGTGAAGAATCCTTTCGAGCCCAGGTGGAGTTCCACTTCTCTACTTGACTTCTTATGTTATTTTATCCAGTTGTGCAACATTTTTTCTGTGGGCCATAGGCCCATGAACTTGCAGATCAGTGCATGTGTCTTCATCTGATCCCAAAAGAGTTGCGTTTGGGGGTATTCCAGTATAACCTTGGGTATTAGTGCTTTTTAGGTTTGCATGAGTTGCTCCCATCTACCCCATTGGGGTTCATCATTTCTTGCGGACCTTTATGGGCTTCTCTGGCTCCTTTCCCCATGTAATCACTTTTTTCTTGGTTGCCCTCTTGATTAATTTCCGATCCTGATCCTAAGGTGCATGTTAGAGGTTCTTTGAAAACGCCTCCTTGTGGGCGTTTCCCTCTGTCCACCAATACCTTCTTGTATGAGGAGGTTGCATTCCCTCCCCCTTTGGTGACCATGCTAGCCGCTACTAAGACCGCGGATGTTAAACACTAGCTTGAAAATTTCTCCAGAGCCAAGTTATTCGAGTCTCCTCGTATTTGATAATCAAGTATAGGAGTATATATATATATATATATATATATATATATATATATATATATATATATATATATATATCATTTCCAAATAAATTTAATTAAATTAATAAATATATATCTTAAGTTATTTTGAAACTCAATTTAATATTTTAGTTTAGTTACCTAATTGTTAAGAATATGTGGGTTTAATGGTTAAGAACATGTGTTTCCTTCTAAGAAATTATAAGTTCAAATCTAGAGAATAAATAACAACAACTTGCATGTTATATATTTAGACTACATTATTATCAAACTAGAAAAATTTGGATGAAATTTCATTTAGCATAAAAATGCTTTTTAATAATTAAAATTCATAAATAACATTCACGAGCCCTCTAGTTGCCTTAGGCAGAGACAAATTGAATTTCATGTCCATTAATACATGAATTAATACTAGAAGACTCAAAAAGATTTCTTCTTCATAGACTGGTGAGAGATAGAAAGACTCAAGAGCACGAGGAAGAGATAGTGGCTATGTACATAATTTTACAATAATTTTCAATTTCCTCCACTCTTCTCCATGAAAGGCTCCCACCTGTCATAAAAGGTTCAAATAAATTCCATTTATATCAACCAATGAAACAATGAAGAATTTTATTTAGAAATGAACACCTACTTACCTATCACCCAACGAAACAAAGAAGAATTTGATGTAGAAATGAACACCCACCTACCTCTCACCCATAAGCTTGTGAAGCCTATTTATAAAATCTTCTTCTTCTTCGAAAGAGATATCATGAGAAACAAAGTCATTGTTCATGAAATATTCCACATTTGCTTCTGTAAGGTAGCATATGTAATATATTATGTAGAAACTGAAATATTTAACAATTATCAAGGGGACAACAAAATATTGAGAGGGCAATACCAAAAATTATACCTTTATTCAAGAAATCAATGTTCACTTTCCTCTTCGAGAGGGAAACCTCCAACAGAGCAGAGATCTATTACAATAATTTCTCAAGGCCAACTTTCTCATACCTCCTACTCTTATTTATACTAATTATGTCTTCTAAAGAACAGTCTAAAGGAAGATCCTTCTAGAAGTGGAAGCTTCTATTAGGTCTTCTTACATTGACTTGTTCACATTTATTTAATAGGCCTTATTAACTAATGTCAGCCTTTATTACATGGAAAATATATATCATGATAACTAATAATCTAACAGGGGTTAGATTTAGATCCTAACATGTCCTCCGCCTTTAAAATTATCCTTTTCCTGAAGGTTGAAGATGTGGAAACGGTTGTAGTATGGCCATTAGTTCTGAAGTTGCATCCTCTAGAGATGTTCCATTCCACTTGCTCATTACTTATTTGATAGTTCGACCATGCAAGTAACGCTCGCACATGTTGAGGACGGATTCTGGTTACATACAAATGGATCCTTCTTCATCTAATTTAGGTAGGATGGTTTGAACCCTGCAATTCTAACCCACCACTTTCTTCAAATAGGAAACATGGAATATTGGATGTGTTTTGGAGGTAGATGGAAGTGCCAATTTGTAGGAAACTGGACCAATGTGTTTGATAATCTAATAGAGGCCATGACATTTGGGTACCAACTTGTGGTGGCCATGGGATTTGAGGGAGTTTTGTTTGTAAGGTTGGATTCAGAGAAACACTCAATCGTTATTTTTTACTTGGGCTGACCCAGGTTCTGATCTCAAATAGGTTTCCAAAAAAACCCTCAAAACTATCGTCCCTCTCGGTAAAACTGAAGGAAATGCTATGCACATAGTGCATAGTGCAGTCTCACCTGATATAAATTTATGGGGGACTGCAATACTTAGGTTTTTGCAGTATAGGAATGAGTGGGGATTGGGTTTAGATTCTTTTCCTCATACATCATCATCATTAATCATTCATCTAACTAAACTATGATTCATTCATCTTTAAACATATGCATGCATGTTTTTACAACTAGTTTTAACCATTATTTTTTGAGCTAATGATTAATAGAATCATAAAATAATTCAGTAACAATCACATAGAACAAAATATTTTACCGTGGTTCACCCCCACATGGGGATACGTCCACAAATATCTGGATTCTCTACTCTTTTATTTATTTTGCTGCAAAATTAGTGCTACGCACATTACATATTCAGTATTACAATCAAAATGAGGGTAAGTACAGTCTAGGAGGATAACTATATCACACCAGGATCCTCAACCTTTGACCTAACCCTAAAAAACTAGCTTATTCCACTCTACCACAATCACCATAACAAAACTCACTACAATCAATAGCTTCTGAACCCCCAACATAGACCTCCAAGGTCTTTATTTATACTATTCTACTGGCTTATAGTCATTACAATATTTGTCAAAAACCCTAACCCTAGCATAGTTAGGACTTGTTGCATGCACACGAAGTTTCTTTTCCTTCTTTTTCTGCATCCTACATTCTTGCCTCCTAGGGTGCACGCTTCCAAAAATAAACCTTCTCTTCCAAAATTATGTCTACCCCCAAAATAGATATTTCTCTCAAAGTGGGTCTGCGCCAACATTCCCCCAACACTAACAAGTGGCTCGTCTCGAGCCACTCAGACAATGTTTTCTCCCTGCACGACCTTCTCCAAGTCATGAAACTTTCCTGCTAGTTCCTCCCATTTGGCGTTTGCTTGTGAAACTTTCTTTGTGAGCTCCTATACTCTCTACATTGTAATGTGTTCCTTTAGAGACTATGTTCTCTCAGAATGATCCTGAGCCATCCTTGTCTTCTCCTCCTATATTTCCAAAATTATTTGTATTTCTTTCTCCTAGAGAGGTTCTAATTGGGCGTGCCTTTCTTGCCTGTTGATCTGCGTAGTCTTCAATTCAATCTGCAGGGTCGTCATCTCCTGCGTTCCTTTCAATAGTTTTGTGATACTCAATTCACTCTACAGGTTTTTCATCTCCTACATTCCTTTCAATCGTTCTGTGATACTCATGCCTTATGTCACTGCTTGAATTCATGCATTGCAGCGGTAGTTTTCTCCTCTTGTTGGTTCAGTTGTTGGACCCTCTCATCTTCCTCCAAAGTCATCCATAAGTGTGCGGTCCTGCCAAAATGTTTTGTGACCTCTTTGTCTTCTCTTTCAATCATTTCTATTTGCATGGCTTCCTATTGTTCCCTTTCATTTGTGACTTCAGGAGGAGTTGTTGGTGTTAATTTTTCCTTGAGTTCCCCGATCTCTTTCCTATACCCTTCAAGCATCTACAAGATTATTTGAATTTGTTCTTCAACATTTCTCATAGTTTCCTGCGCGCTATCCAGAATCTTTGTGAATACTTCCTTCATATTCTTCTCAAGGTTATATATGCATTGCTTCTCCTCCTGTGTCTCCATATTGACCTGATTTACACAAATTTGTAGTGCATCCTTGCAGTCTCTGGTGACTAACAATTCTGTCACATCTACCTTGGCTCGTGATTGCACTTCTTGTGTGACACTGACTTGTAGATTGTACAGTCACTTAGTTGGTATTTTATCCAATACCAACTCTACCTGTGCCATGTCTTTAAGTGGTGTTTTCTCCATGGCCTCCTTGAGCTGCAGCATATTTGTTGTAATGTGGAAGCTAGGACTTACTTGTTCTATGAGTTGGATTGTTTCTTCCTCGTTCTTTGTGGTTTTGTCCCCTGCCTCTGTTGATCGTAGGATACTTTCTTCTCCCCTCTCTTGTGCTTGTGTTTCTTGTATCCATTCTAGGACATGCTTAACATCGACCAACTCCTTCATGATCCTTTCTCGTTGGTTCCCTACCTCCTCATACTCCTCCATTGCATGGTCTTGAACCCTCTTTTCCATCAAGGCAAGATCATCCTCAGTGGTTGTGTATTCTGGGATTTCCTTGTGGGACTTGAACTTCTTACGTGACCCACCTATATGTATGATCGGTCGTTTGGGTGGCCCTGCATCTTTAGAAGTTGTTTTCACCGGGGTTCCTTTTGTTGTTGTGCCCCTCCTCTTTGTTCTTCCTACACAGGGACATTATCCTTCTTTCCTATCTGCATGTCTTTCTTTGGGGTACTTCCCTTATTCTATTGCATTGTCTTCGGGCCAGGATTCTTCTACAACATTGGTTTGTTGGCCACGATTCTTCCTCCTGCAGATGTCTTAGATGACCCTGGTTCAACTTCTTTCCCCTTGGGAATGTCTTCGGTGATGACTGGGATATTCTAGTCATCCTTCCAGTCCTTTATTGCCCAGTCGACTTCCTCTTCATTGATGCATAATTGAATTTGTAGCCATTCTTTGTCTGGATCCCTGCACAACTGGATCCACATATTGTGTCAGGTATCCTTGAAGTTGGATATTCCATGGTACTGCACGAACACCTCAAGAGTTATTCACCAAGTATTGGCTATCTTCTCTTGCATATCGCTGAGATACTGAGAAAAAGTGTTGGCATTGAAACTTCTCCACTTTGAATCAGAAGTGCTCCCCAACGATGTGTAATGTGCTTCACGACATCATCCTACTCCATCAAAAAAGTATGAATAGGTAGGCTCTTTCCATCTAATTAGCACTATTAGCATGATGAGCCACAAATAGTGGAACTCAGTTTCCAAGTCCTGTGCATCCTTGCAGTTGACTAGGAATAGATTCAATAAGTATGGGGCCCAACTGAGCATGGTTTTTTTTTTGCACTATGTTGTAGCTGCAACAACTCCTGCAGGGACCTCCTCCTTCCGACATTTTCAAAGGATGTTTCACGCCATCAACTTTGTTTCCATCCTTGTGGCTGCGTCATTGATCTATTTTATGATAATGTAGCATGAGCCCCTTTCTGTCCCATAGGTGTTCTTCATTTCTTCCACGAGTTCATTTTCCTTGGTTTTGTTATCCATATACAATGCATGCATCTCACCATTTTATGGCAGTCCTATGATGAACAATATTAATTCGACATCGATGGAAACTAGTTTGTCCATCAACAAAAATACTCCATGGAGGACTGTTAGTAACTGCTTGATGTAGTTTTTCATGTATTTCCCCTGTTGAAGTGAGGAATCTCTAGCAAATGAAGTATCCATGTATTTACCAGGCCTGCTACCCATTGTTTTTGCTGCAACATTGGATCTACTAATGGTCCTGTGCCAAGGCTTTCCCTGTACACTTGTTATACAAAATTTGGGAACTTACTGGTGTCATACACATCATGGTCTGCATACCTTAACCTTTTGACGTAGCCCAACAAACTTGGTCTAGCCTGCACCCCTTCTGGAATGTGCGAAAAAATTATCGAGGCCTCGAACTGCTTGCGCGGGGACCTCATGATAGGTTGTTTCCCCTTTCTCTGTGTTGGCATGATAGATGTCAAACCTCTGGTTCTCTTTCTTCCCAGCCCGACTATGGTTTCCCCATGATGTCTTCGAGTTGTACTTCCTCATGTTGTGAGGACCCTACCACAGTTTGTGACCCAGGCCCGTCATATTTTGTCTTTTCACTATCAATGCCATTTGTCTAGTGGGTTGCCTCAACCCTGGGAGGTTGTTGTAGGTTTCCTATTTCCAATGGGTTTTGGCCCCCCACAGTGCCCTATGAATCGATGTCCATCCCAACCATCTTCAAGGCATGTCCCTCTTCCTCTACCAGTGTGGCACTCACTGGTTCAGCCTGTGGTGAAGGAATTGCATCAACATCAATGATTCCATATGGCTGTGTAAAACATTGATCTTCCTTTGTGAGTTCCTACGGTGACCTATGGTTGTTGCGTTTTTTCCGTGTTGTTTAGCTAAGTGTGTCGACCATTGGAGGTGCCATCCTGGGTAATTATTCTCGGTTGAAATTCAGCTGCTAAGATCTTCAAACTCGTATGTTCACCAGTTGTCTTCGTGCTCCTTAGCTCTGCATATATGTAAATTCACAATGAGTATTGTTTGGCCCACATTTCAGTTATATACCGGGTGTCATAAATTCTCTAAATCTTCTTGGAGACGCTTCTTTGATGGTCATAAATGTTTTAAATCTTCTTGACCAGTTTTTGTTTTTCCAATCGTTGACCCATTTTTCAGTGCGCTATAACTTTTCGGTGCGTCACACATTTATGCTATGAATTTTCCATTGGCGCACCCTGGACTCCATCCAATAGATCAATAACAGGAATGGAAAATGTATCCTTAATGGTCAATTTATTAAGGGCACGAAAATATAGACACATGTTCCAAGATCCTTCCTTCTTTAAGACCATCACAACAGGGAATGAGTATGGGTTGGTACTTGGGCAAATGAAAACAACCTCCAGTAATTCCTGCACTATTTTTTCTATTTCATTTTTTTGAGCAAATGGACAATGGTATGAGCATACATTGGGGGGATTACTTCCTAGAAGGAGAGGAATGTTGTGATCATGTTCACCCCTAGAAGGAGGTAAGTCACTAGACATCTCAAAAACCCTATGGTGCTTGTCCAAGACCAACTGCAGATTAGGATGGACTATTGTATATGATTGATCACTTACTTGGATAGCATTAATTTTAGCAATCACACCATGGTGACATTTCTTCAGTATTTTCTCCATCCAGTGAGAACTAATAATTTTTGGGGAGCCATCTTGTAGGCCTTGAAGGGTATAAAAGTGGGCATCTTGAGTAAATCTCATATATAACTCTTGATAATCCATGTTAATCGATCCCATAGTGTGAATCCATTCAATGCACAAGACAATATCACAACCTCCCATGGAAATGGAAAATATGAGAGTTTTCACGTTATAATATCCCAATTGGAGTTTGAAATTCTCACGACAGCCCCCACATTTCATTGTACCACCATTATCTATGAGAATTTGAAAATTAGAAACTAGTCTAACAAAGCAATTGACATCCTCAACGACCCTGTGATGAATAAAATTATGGGTGATACCACTGTCAATCAACACCATGATTGGCCTATGTTTGATGTAGCCCTTGATTTTTATTGTCTGTGGAGCATAAATACCCACGAGAGAATGGAGAGATATGACAGGTTCATTTGGTTCCACAAGAGATGTGAATGGATCGGGGATGGAGGAAGTTTGTTGTGTGTCCTTTGAGACTGTGGAATCACTTGACAGGTTGTCCTCAATGGAGGTGGTGGTTGAACCATCAATTTGTAAGAAATTTTGTTCACGACATTTATGGCCTAGTGAATACTTTTCATCACAATAATAGAAAATTCTTTGTTTCTGACGTTCAGTCATTTCTTCTAGAGATACCTTTTGGAATTTCAGAATTTGGGTCAGAGTAAGGATAGCCCCTGGACAAGGGCGGTTGGGAACTGTAGAACGAAGGGGTTGGGCATGAAGAATGGTCTCAACCTCCAATGCTAATTTCCAAACCTGCAACTAGGTAACATGATGGTGCATGAAAACAAGAGACTGAATGATGTCATTTAAGCCACTCATGAAGCATTCAAGATAGAAATCATGAGATAATCTCTTAGTTCTAATAGCCAATTGCTCAAATGCGGTGTTGAATTCCGCTATTGACCATGTTTGTTTCAACTTGGTGAGTCATCCCAAAAAATGATTCCCTATCAAAACGGGCACAAACTGCTTCGGTGAACATGGTCCAAGTTGGTTCTCCTGGATAGAAATTCTTATGCCATTTCCACCATTGTCAGCGTTCTTAATCCAAGTACAGAACCCCCACATGGATTTTGGTCTCATCATCCAAACTATCATGGAGAGAGTTCAGTAGTGTTCCATTTGGGATACCCACCCCACTAGATCTAATCCATCAAATTTATGCATCTCAACTTTGTGCACCTTATTCTAGGAATTTGGAGAACACTAAGGGGAGTGGGAAAGATGGGTATTCTCATAATGGGAAGAGTGAGGAGCCTCATAATGGTACTCTTGGTGCTTACCTTTTATGTGTGGCACAAGTTCATGGACTTGTTGGGTGAATGCATTTAGGTTCTTGGTGAAGGTGTCCAATTTCTTGTTGAGGAAGTTCATGCGTTGGGCCATGTTTTTAGACATGTCAGTTACCTTAGTGTCTTCTAGGTTCTGAGAGTGGTTGGTAGGGGCCATTATGGAGGCTTAGGTAGAATGATACCACAAGGATCAACACAAGATAATGAGTCTAATGGGATAGGTGGTAAATGAGGGTGTTGAGAAGGGGGGTTGGGTCCACGGACAAAAATAGGATGAAAAGTGATAGGTACCAATGAAATCAAGACAAAGAGAGGAATCCAATGGTAGAGGTCCCAAATAAGGATGTCGGGAAGCGGGACGAGACCACAGGGAAAAAAAAAGAAGATGTAAAAATGATAGGTATCACTATGATCAGGATGAAAAGAGGAATCCAATGGGATAGGTCTCAAATAAGCGTGTGCACAAGCCCCATAATTTTTTTTCTACTCCCGTGGAGTTATACTCCGATCTGAATACTTCTACAATGTCGAAATACCCAAATTATTAACAGTAACAAATGTGTAGTCAATTCAAAACTAGAATGCGAGAGGCAAGGTTGCACGAACAAAAAAGTTTGTTTGTACCTGGTCTAGTATGTTCCCCCTTGTTTAGGGTGTGCAGGGTGTCTATGGACAAACTTTTTACCTGTGTTATAGCTCTCTGATATACATGTGGGGTCGAATAGTAGTACTCAGCCCAATATCTCAGGGCACCAACTGAGGAGGCTCGACTCTACCCTTAGTAGTACTACCCAATTACCTAGGTACTAGAGAGTATCTTTTTGAGTGTTGTTCTCGGTGGAAATATAGCAGTCATGCAACTGATCGATTGATCTATAGAGGGTTTCAAGATATCTAGGCCAGTCTATATACAACGTTGTCTGATACACTACCACTCGAAGGGGTACCAACAGGGGTTACAAGGGTGTCCAACAATGTGAACTTAAAAACTTCTTGTAATCCTTGCATGTATGTTCCCCTGACCGCAAATTTATGCATTGAACGAAAGATCATTGTAGCTTAAAGACGCCATAATACATTTCTACCCTAAAAACAAATAAACCACAATTCCTTCCTAGGAAAGAGTTCTGATAACACTTGTAAGGTACCATATGTAATATATTATGCAGAAACCAGAATATTTAGCAATTATCAAGGAACAACAAAATATTGAGAGAGAAATACAAGAAATAATATCTTCATTCAAGAAAACAATGTTCACTTCTTAAGACCAACTTTTTCAGATCTCTATTACAATAACTTCTTAAGATCAACTTTCTCATATCTCCTACTCTTATTTCTACTAATTCTATCTTCTAAAGAACATTATAGAGGAAGATCCTTTAAAAGTGAAAGCTTATATTAGGTCTTCTTACATTGATTTGTTCACATTTATTTAATAGACATTATTAACTAATGTCATCCTTTATTACATGAAAAATATATATATACTAACTAATAACCAACTAAGAAACAACTTCCACGTGCTATAATTCCAATTCAATCAATCAATGAATACAATAAATAAGCCATGATTTTATTTATTAGGAGGAATAGATTCACATTCAAGATACTTAATGATATCATTCCTCCTACTCTTCCTCGTGGCCAAGTGACATTGAAGTCTCCTCTCCCTCTGCTTTGGCAGGTAGGACCCTTTCATTCTGTCAACATTCATATCAATATACATGAATGAAATTGATCTATGAAAATTAAAATAAATATGAACATGAAGAGGAGGGATTGTGTAAACGAAACAAATGAATAGTTAAAATAGTTGGTTGTGTTAAATAAAATAGAGAGACTATGTGTAATAAGAAAAACCTGATACATATTGAACGACACCTATAAAATGGCCATTTGGATCTTCAGCTATCGAACCATGTGCTAACCATATAAAAGGGGAAATATTGTAATATTGTAGTTGCAACATACCACATATTTCCTATGTCAGTCTGTACAATTTACGAGTTATCCATCTCATATCAAAGGAAGAAACGATGTTAACAACCGATGGTGGGAGACGGGCATCGGAGACAGGCGACGGAAAGGAAAGGCGTAGTCTAGCTATTAGAATTTTTAGCTTTTTCGAGCGATCTCTGCCATCACTTTCTCGACAGTCGGACCCAAATTGTCTGCTGTCGGAATGACGGTTGGCAACCGTTGGCATCATGATTTAAATATGAATATGGCGCCCATGAATATCATCGATTTGGCATGTCATGCATTTTATAAACAAGTTTGAGACGGAAATCAAAATTCAAATTTTGAATGTCTTCGGTTTGGGCAATGGGATATCCATTAAGAGATTACCAACCCTTCTCTATCCTCTTTTTCGTTTGTTGGATCTGCTTCAATGGATAACCTGTGTATTCGCGTTGGAACCTACCACCTATCGCCTCCATCTGTTATCTCAAAGGAAAGGCAAGGCGTAAGCTAAAATCCAACCAAAGTGCACCTTTTTCATCTCAAGGAAAGGCAAGGCATAAGCTAAAATACAAACAAACTGCACTTTTTCTGTCTTCCGCAAATCCCTTTATATCTTTGCAAGTTGCTCCTTTGATCTGCAATGTTTCCTCCTTAACGAATACATGTCTTAATCTTTATCTGGTTAGGTCTTTATCTAAGTCATGTCATCATCTTCACTTTCTATCTTCATATGGTTGGGCTTCCTTCAATTTGCTACTTTCTTTTACTAACTTCCCCTCATCGTAAATAACCTTGGGATTTTACGGCTTATCCCTAACAATTACAATGCTCAGGAATCATCACAACAAGTGGTTTCTAGTTGACCACAAACTTTGCTTACTAGTGGTTTTGGCTGACCACAAACCTTGCATGATGGAGAAATTAATTTACACCGCAAGCACTCACTTGGGATTTCTTCACTATGAGTTTTATCCTCAAACATTTCTTTTCTTCTTCTTTTGTACCTGCATAACATTGATTAATGCTCGAACTTTTGCATCTTCACCTGCAAACAATTGATCATTGATGTCCATATAAAAAGAGATCCATCTACCGAGATACATGGGTACCATCCGTTGTACTCTCCAATTCTCTAGGTATCCTTTTCATGTACATGGTTCATCAATACATTAGACTCCTTTAATCATAACTTGGTCCCAACCAACTCACACTCCGAGATTACTTAATCTCACATTCCTTCCCTTAATCGAAAATCTAACTTCTCCGATCATCATCAAACTTATACGAGTACACCTACCACCCTCGTACCTACCTAGTGGTTAATTCCATAGCTTGATGCCACATCCACTCTTTATGGCTAAGAGGGATACACGCTACATGATCACTCTAATCCATGTAGGCCTGACGCACAGGGCTTACTAAACACCTGGGGAATATAGCTTGCCTTGCCTATGGCTAAGCTTTACAACTTTGGACCAAAACCCTCTAGGGTGTCGGGTACTACCGATCATGCACCCCTTACATCACTTATCATTATAACATTTTATCATAGGTACAAGAAGCATTATTTACTAAATTCCCAAATTATAAGCCCATTGCATATAAACCCATTCAATATGCCCAATAAACCCATTCTTTACCATATGCCCAAATTGAAGCAAATAACAACTATTGCTAATCTCTCTCACAACTTACAAATTACAAATTGGATTTGGCTTTTTACATAGATAAACTCTCCACTTGAACTTTTACCTCCTTTTTTTTTCATTTATCCCTTTACATTTTATAAATTCATATGATAACCACTTATTGGGCTTTATAAAATTCATAATGATTTTTTCTCAAATATCCCTTTTTTTATTAGTATCTCTTACTTTTCACTCGTTATGACTCTTAGAAACCAAAAATAATTCCATAATGCTACATTACAAATACAGTATAGTATTGGGCCGACGTAGATAGTAATCCATTTTCAGCTTCTCTCACTTGCACCGCTAGAATTTGTAGAACCCCCTCTTAGGTTTTCATTCGACTTCATACCCTTCGCCACAAATCAAACCCAATGTCTTAATCGGTGCTACTGGAAGTGGATGTTGACCTGCTATTTGGAGGGATTCCTCGCAAATTCCACTCTGAACATATCTTGAAATCATGGCAATCCAAGACACCACATCCCGTCTTGATATTTTTTCAATCACATGGCGGGCATCCACCACTTTCCCGCACTTGACATACATATTGACGAGATTATTCCACACAAATCCGTTACTCCCATATCCAATTTTGATAATGTGGGCATGCAGATTTTTACCTTTCGGGAGAGCCACCATCTCCGCGCATCCTTGCAGCATATTCCATGTTGGCCATGGGCCAAAAACTTGCTTCTGGTTCTCTTTTACAGCCATCACTCCATCTCCATTCAACCACACCTACTACAATGCTCGACCAAATTTTCTTGACTCCAAGTATGTAAGCTATGTCATCATCGTTCACTTATAGCTCCATTCACTTTGTGAGCCTTTTTCCTCAGTTATTTTTGAAAAAATTGCCCACGAAAATTGCTCTAGGATTCTCACCAACGGTAGAGACAATAAGCAAGCAGAGAATGGACTATTTCAAAACTCCGAGATTAACTGACTTGCAGCTCTTGCATAACATGAAAATGAGCCAGGACCCTACAAACCCTTGTAATGGGTTCAACCTCTCCCACGCACAGACCCTTCCTTCTTTCTATTCGTCGGGCCACATTCGAACATCATTCCATTAGACATACATTCTCACTATGTTGCATTATAGACGCCCAATGATATTCACAACCCAACTCTAGCACTGCATAAACTCTTTTCTCAGCGACGAAGACTCTCCTCTCAGGATCCTGGGCCCTCCCATGAGGGAGTTAGCCGAGTCATGTGCTCTGATAGGGAAGAAGCAAAATAACACAAAAGAATAACAGAGAAACTGATCTTTGCTTCATTCAAAATGTTTACATCTACCTCTATTTATAGAGGTCTTGGAAGACTCTCGAGCATCCATAGGGTTCTCAGAGTTGGAGATATGTTGATGGCTAAGTCGGTGGAGGATCTCTCTAGAAGACGGTGGAAGCATCGGTGGTAGGTAGAAATCAATGTTTCCAACAGGAAAACCAACTGCCATGATCGGGGTATTTCCCTAGAAGGCGATCACCTTAGTAGATAATCATGACATTGGATCCACCCAGAACATCTGGCACTTCCCCTCTGATAGAATTTTTCAGGTATACACCTACATTCTCACCCACCCTG
>JZKD02S0654410.1:0-15547 GCA_000966675.3 Picea glauca | reverse complement strand
GCTTTCAATAAGAATAAAAGAGATATTTCAGTTAATTCATCCTCCCATGAAGCACCAGTCAATAAAATAAAGTCCCAATGAACCCAAACTAGTAGAGATTTGTTTCTTTTTCCTTCTCACCAAGTAACTATGCCTGGGTTAGTTAGTTTCGAGGAGTTCCACCAACATTTGTCGGCACCTCCCTTAATTCTTACACTCTAGCTCAGCTATCTTCCACTCTTTCTCAACCATTTGCTTCGTTTGTATTAAAATCCATATCTAATAAATCTTTTGCAACTACTGCATATTCATGATGTTCCCCAGTTGTAAGTTCAGTTTTTCAACAAAGAAATTCCTTGTTGAAGTTGAACTTGTTTTTCCACTTGCATTCATTCTGGGGTGAGATTAAACCACTACTTGCAGATCTCATATAGCTCCAGTTTGTACCATGCATGTTAAGGAACCCCTTTCCAGGTAGTGGGTAAGCTACTAGAGAATTTGCAAGTACCGAATCAGGAACATGTTTATTTTAAGCTGCAAAGTATAAGTAAACTCGGTAAATAGTTTTTCACCCTTTGTATCTCATCAATAGTACCAGTATGAGAAGCACAGAGCAAGAAAGGTAGCTTTAAGTCTCAGTTACTCAGTACGGCTTGCACACTTTACTCAAAGGAAGGATGAACCAACATGGATAGATCTACTTTAGACACTCAGACACCAGTACGTCAATGATACAAGCATGTCCTCAATTCAGTATGGAACTTCTGGATGGAGAGAATAGTCGAGGAGAGGATACCCCTTTCTACAGTCCAAAATCGAAAGGAGAAGGATCGCCAACAAGCGAAGGGAAAAAGGACTCTACCAATAGGGAAGAGTTCGGAGCTATAGATAGGATATTATACTCATGCTAAGAGTTCAGAGCTATAGAGAAGACAAATGGAAAACATATACAACATACATCCGACAAATGGACAACATGCAGTCCAAATGCATGCACAACATACTAGGAACATGGGTAATCAAACAAACACCACGTTCCAGTGTTTCGAAGTATTTAAGCATGAAGGAACACAATCCCTAGTAGCTTGGTTCATTTTTCAATAGTTAATTATATTTCAAAATGTGGATAGTCTACTGTGGAAAAATCTACAGTTTAAGTTAGCAATGCCCCGCTTGTCATCCATGCATGGACCCTCATCTAGAATTTCGACTATATCATTATTGTATTATTCCTAGAGGTGGCCGATCAACATTAGGGTTTTTATTTATTATTATTTTTAAGAACATGTAACCACCACTTGGTTTAGAGACTTGTTAAAGTGGCACAGTTCTCTTCAAGCTTTTGCTTATCTAGATAAGTAAAAAGATCATCGGTTATCATTACTATCTTGAATTCTAGGTAGCAGGTCTTGATAATTCCTCAGGATTTTAGGATGTAGAACACTCAGGGTTGATTCAAGGAGATAAATAAAACCAACATCAGAGTCTAAGAAAGAGAGGGAAACATGCAGTTTTTAAATATCCAAGAAATTTAAAGATTACAACAGCGCGAGACCGGATCTTTCTCAATGGATAAAATTATTCAAGAAAAACTACACATGAGTGGCACAACCACATGAATTCAAGGTAAACGAGAGAATCAATCTCCAATTTATCAGTAGAAGCAAAGTTATAAGGACCAGATTAGTTCGTAATGTGATCGATGCTTCACATACTCCAACTATTATTTCATTGTTTCACATACTCACTCTTTTAAATTTCTTTCTGATTCCTACCTTTTATATCAAATCAAGAAGCAGGGACTATGCATCTTTGATGCTATTGCACTTGTTTAATAATAAATGAACAAAAACAAATATTTTATTACTATTCAAAAGGATCAAATGAATAAGATGCATGTCACAATAATACCCATAGCACCATTAATGAAATATTTAATCTTTAATGTTTTCCTTCTTAATATGTAGCAGTGGTCATTGTACAAAATTTGTTACATTCATAACATCAGATGCATGCTTTAAATAAAAGGTTATGAAATACTAGAAAACATGAAAACTAGAAGTACACAAACTAAAATCACTGAGAACATGAATCTCTCAAGATCTGAGAATGAAATCTATTTTCATTAAAATCTCCAGCATTTATTCCACATGAAAAATCCCTCTCCATTACATCGAGTCCTCGCTCCTTTATACCAACTATAAATATAACCAAAATTGGTTATTTGGAGCTATTTTCTAGCTCTCTAAATTACAAAAATAGTTTGAATTTACAAATATAGTTTTTAATACAATCAAAATTTAGATTTTAATTTATGGCATTCCCTAGATTTTTTCTTGTTGTTTCAATGATTCATTATTATAGCAACTCAATGAGAACATTCCAATCCTCATTTCAAGAAAATTTGTATGATAACATCTTTCTATAAACAATATCTAATTTTGTATATTTTTCATATGAAGGAACAATTGAAAATACAATATTTATTTGCCATAGTACATAAAAATCATCAATTAAAATGTGTGTTATTGTTTGACTTCTTATAACTTCTGTCATTTCCTTGAATTTATGTTAATTTTCTTTGACCTTGAACGAAATTTGTCTATAACTTTCAAATGTAACCATACCTCCTTTTTTATTCCAACAAGTAGGTAAACCCATGTGTACTAAATTATCAAACTTCTTCGTAAAAAATTCGACACTTCTTTTGACCATAATGCATTTGTTTTGAGCTTGCTGGATCAAATTCCTCATTCTAAAAACCTTTTTAGTCTCCATCACCATTGAAGTTTGATCTTTAATTCTTTTATTTCCTAATTCCTCTTTTGATATGGAATTAAGAAATTTTATGATTTTGGTTGTTATCCGAGATCTATTATTCAACTCTTGGAAAGCTTGTTGTATGGACATGTCTGCTTCATTTTCCAATGTGGCTTCTTCTCCAATCAACATGAAGTAATCCTATGTCTTGATAATTTATGTTATAATTTGATCTTATATGAGATGTATTGCTCCAATCAAATATGGTTTTCCAACCAATTTACCATGTAACTATTCCACATCTCTCTGCAACTTATCCTTAACCTTCTGATATTGTATAATGATTTTATCTTTATCATTCAATTTTTTTTTAAATATTTTAATTTCATCATTTTTTTTTTGACAATGATCTCTTAAGTTTTTCAACCTCAATCAGATATAAATTAAAATCTTATAGGGTTTTGGATAATTCTTCAGATGGATTTATTGGTCTTGAAGGCTAAAAAGAAGAAGTCTCTTTCTTCAAGGATTTAATTTTTTGTTTATAAATGTCCATTTGATCTTTCAGCTATACCATTTGTCTTAGTAAATGATATTTTTATTGTTTCATCGCCTATAGCTCAAGTGTTTGAACATGATCAATTCTTAGTATATTGATATTTTTCTTCAATGTTTGAATTTTAGTATCTTTGGTCTTGATGAGGGCTTATATAGATTCAACATCTTTGGGGTTTGCTCCCAATCCAATTACCCATTGCTCTAATTCCTAAATCCTCATTTTCTTAGTTCTATTTTCCAACTTTTCTTGTTTCAATTGGTTCTGAATCTTACCATTCATGGTATGAAATTTCTTCATCCCAAGAGAAACTTGCATAACATCTCTATGAACCATTTCTCTAGTTTGTCTATGAAAATCTGTTATATCAACAAAATTAATTGCATTCAAATCAAATGAAAATTTGGAAACCTTGTAATTGTCAGTAGTTTTAATGACTTGACCCTTTGGTTCTAAACCAACAATATTCAACCTTCCTTTCTCATAATCAAGAGCTGATATTAACCCAGTTTGAGATGATCCTTGGCCAGAAATTTGAGGATAAGTGACTTGATTCATTTTAAATTATTTTCCTTAGTTGACTTAACCTCAGAGAAAATATTCTTATGCTCTAATTGATTTTCTTTCATTACTTATTTCCGAGTCTAAGTTCCCAAACTATGAATGTTTGTTGTTGGAAGAAACTCTATTGTAACTACAACACTATTTATTGATGATTTGGGTACAATTGTGTTGTTTGACTCCTAAATTTTGGTTTTTCCTTTGTTTTTTTCTTTTTATTTGATTTCCCTTCTTCTGACTTTGAAACTATTGGAGAAGATTTTGAATGAGTTATCTTGTTGAGCTTCTCATGTTGTTTTGGAGTTTGAATCATTGTTGAATGTGATGGCTTAAATGAATTTTGTATTTAAATACATAATATTGTTTTCACATCTTCCCAACTTCCTTGATTTCCTAATGGCTCTTATTAACACTAAAATTTACCCCATCAAATTTTCTTTTGAATTTTCACCAATTTTGTGCAAACTCACCAAGCCTCACCTCTTCTCAAAACCTTTAATCCATTGAACTTTTTGACTTCTGGTAGCAAAATCAACAGATTTGCAAAGGCAGTCGCTACTAGAAGTTTCATGTTCCAATAGTGAAATGGGAAAATTTCTCAAAGGAGAAACTATCATGTTCCGATAGCGGACCTTGATCGTGTTTCACAAGTGCGCCACCAAATTTCAACACATCCACAAGAACACCCAGGTGTCACACAAAATACCGAGCCAACAAATGAAATCAACATTGATAATTATTTGAAGTTTCTAATCCAATTAAAATTGGCTATGAGCATGGTTAGTTTGGTGTTCCAACTATTTTTAGTATCTTATAAAAAGTTAGTGAGAATTTGGGGAAAATGGACAATCCGATTGTTTCAATGTTAAAATCACTTTTATTTTATATATTTTTTTCTTGAGATGATGGTTGGGTGAAAAATAAAGATGAAATAAAGAGGAGAGCATAGTAGTTATGTTCAGACAGAGGTCTGAGATCCATTTTGTCTAGTTCCAAATGGAAAAGGAAAATGCATGGATGGATACTCAAAGGAGGTATTTTCTAGTGAAGAAGTGAGAGTATTTATTGCGAAAAAGGATACTTGGAAAATAAGGTATCAACAACACGCTTAACAAGGAGAACTTTATAAGCTTCCTTTATGCATTGAATAGTCGACATCATACTGCAAAAACATTTATGTCATCTCTCATCTATTATATGAGGAAAGTGCTTCATTAAATAAGGATCGCTTCTATGTAGTAATGGACCTCGTCACATATGTAGTCATTTACTATCCTTCATTGTAGAGGTTATGATATTTCCTCAAGAAAGTACTGCAGAACCTATAACTTCTATGCAAAACAATGAGATGACCATCTTTGATTGAATGAATAACAATATTGCAAGAGTACATAATGCATTATCAATTGAAAATAGTGAGTTGGAGAAGCACATTGTTCAAATTCAAAATATGTAGAATGTTGATGAAGATTCCCTTGTAACTATAGGACATGATCCTAGCACAAGCATTTTTTCAAATAATTGATCAAATTTGACAGTTGGAAAATAAATGGCATATCGGGTGGCAGAGAATTTGGTGGAAGAGTATCCAGGAATAAATGATTTGGATCATTTGAAATATCCCCAAATCTGAGTCGAAATCTTGCTCAATATCTATTTTTGGTCAAAACGCAAAAATTTCTTGTACATGATTCTTTTAGAGGTCATTTTCCGATGAGTTTTATGAGAATATGGTGTCGAATTTCAAAAATCTAAGACATGGGTTTTTCTCAGACCGCACCCAAATAGTTTTCATGGAAGCAATTTAACATAATATGAAACTATTTAGGAGATGTGGGTGGATATTTGAGATGTATTTTTTCATATTTCGCAGAGTTCTCTTTCCTAGAAAAACGCCTAGTCAACTTCATCCCAGACTTCCAGGACAACGTTTCGAGCAAAGGATCCATATGAAAACTAGTTCCATATTTTGTGTTCTTGATCAAGGATTTTTGTTATTTTTAGTTTGATGATAAATTTTGTAACTAAAAGATAGCAACAACTTCTAAATTGGTATATGTTATAAATTGTATATCTTCAAATGTGAAAAGAGAGGGGGGGAGTCCCTGTTGGAAAAATTAGATTAGGATCTCAAAAGGACTGTGTGCATTTTGTAAAGACTAAAGGGAAATTGTCTTTTGTAAATTTCTCATTATAAGAGATTATTGAGAACTCTGCTATCAATCAATCATTTTCTTTGTTTCCTACATCTCTTTGTCTGCTCATTTGAATAAAATACCAATTGTTGAGCTTCAATAATTGTTCATGATTTATGGATTCTTGTGTAGTGAAGCTTCATTACATTTTCCTATGATTCATGAGTTTGTTCAAGTGTTTTCATTCATTCTTAGAAAGAATTTATGTTTGTTGAATATTCCAATTTATGGATATATGAAGATTGAACTAGCATAAGTCACTTTATAGTTCATAGGTGTTATTCTTTTCTTCTTCCTTTCATAATGCTAATCAACTTTGTCTGATACTTAGTTTAATTACCTATGATCCATAAGGTGTTGAAAAAATGACTCCATGCCCAATGGCCTTGATCAATGATCAAATATTACACATGTTAATTTCAGTTTTATGCCCAATATATTTCTTAACCATGTCCTTGTAGTTTACCTAATCCACCAACCAACCAACACATAAACACTAAGATGTGCTTGGCATATTTCTAATGCATTCTTAGAACATCTCAAGTGCTAACAACTCCAATTAAGGCTTTGATTGATGACCATATGTAACTTTACCCAAATCTATTCTTTTTTTAGTCATGATAAATGAGGATTATAGGTCCACATGTCTTCTTGTTGAAAGCCCATTTCTTGGAGAAGTTTCTCTACAACCTACAAAGTTTCTCTAGTATTCACAATGAATGGTCCTACTTCCTTTTTCAATTTAAAAGCTACCTTTTTGTTTCTTGGGAGAAAAATGGATATAATAAGAATTCAATCTGTGTCTTATATGTATTCTAAAGCAAATATTTTTATTGTTAAAAATTTAGGTAACTGGAAAGGTTGGACCTTGGCACCATTAATTTTGATCTTTGTGTAATCTCGAAATAAATACCAGTCTCAACTTTAGTATCAGAACTTATCTATAATAGTTTCTTCCATTCATGGAACATTCTAGGAGGCACTTCTTCATCAATAATAGTGGAAGCCAAAGACATGAACTAGTCAATAAACTCAGAAAACCCTACATTTTTATTTTTCCTTTTAATTAACTAAGTCCAATGAATGACTGAGGAAGGGTTACCTATTTCATATTAAATTTTCAATTCAAGATGTTGAAATTTAGCATCTTGAAAATATATGAATACATGTACCAAATAGAACAGTTATCTACAATATCTATTGGCTTGAAATTCTTGTAATTGGTAATGAATATCATCAACTAGATATTGGGAATAATTGAATTTGATCAAAGGTTTAATAGTAAAAGGAAAAATGGATGTCATAAGTCCTAATATTTTCTCATCGACAACTTTGTCATCATCATAACCTAAGATTTCACTTATCATTGTTATAACCTACTTAACAATCTCAGAGAATACTCTACTTTCATAGGTTAAATAATTTTCAATAACATTGGTATCTTTGTCTAAATAGGATTGAAGCAAAGTAGCTTTATCTCGATAACTTAATTCTTGAAAGTATGAAGCTAACACTTCTTCGTTCATAATTTGACTTTTAGGGTTTTCAACNGCTTTCAATAAGAATAAAAGAGATATTTCAGTTAATTCATCCTCCCATGAAGCACCAGTCAATAAAATAAAGTCCCAATGAACCCAAACTAGTAGAGATTTGTTTCTTTTTCCTTCTCACCAAGTAACTATGCCTGGGTTAGTTAGTTTCGAGGAGTTCCACCAACATTTGTCGGCACCTCCCTTAATTCTTACACTCTAGCTCAGCTATCTTCCACTCTTTCTCAACCATTTGCTTCGTTTGTATTAAAATCCATATCTAATAAATCTTTTGCAACTACTGCATATTCATGATGTTCCCCAGTTGTAAGTTCAGTTTTTCAACAAAGAAATTCCTTGTTGAAGTTGAACTTGTTTTTCCACTTGCATTCATTCTGGGGTGAGATTAAACCACTACTTGCAGATCTCATATAGCTCCAGTTTGTACCATGCATGTTAAGGAACCCCTTTCCAGGTAGTGGGTAAGCTACTAGAGAATTTGCAAGTACCGAATCAGGAACATGTTTATTTTAAGCTGCAAAGTATAAGTAAACTCGGTAAATAGTTTTTCACCCTTTGTATCTCATCAATAGTACCAGTATGAGAAGCACAGAGCAAGAAAGGTAGCTTTAAGTCTCAGTTACTCAGTACGGCTTGCACACTTTACTCAAAGGAAGGATGAACCAACATGGATAGATCTACTTTAGACACTCAGACACCAGTACGTCAATGATACAAGCATGTCCTCAATTCAGTATGGAACTTCTGGATGGAGAGAATAGTCGAGGAGAGGATACCCCTTTCTACAGTCCAAAATCGAAAGGAGAAGGATCGCCAACAAGCGAAGGGAAAAAGGACTCTACCAATAGGGAAGAGTTCGGAGCTATAGATAGGATATTATACTCATGCTAAGAGTTCAGAGCTATAGAGAAGACAAATGGAAAACATATACAACATACATCCGACAAATGGACAACATGCAGTCCAAATGCATGCACAACATACTAGGAACATGGGTAATCAAACAAACACCACGTTCCAGTGTTTCGAAGTATTTAAGCATGAAGGAACACAATCCCTAGTAGCTTGGTTCATTTTTCAATAGTTAATTATATTTCAAAATGTGGATAGTCTACTGTGGAAAAATCTACAGTTTAAGTTAGCAATGCCCCGCTTGTCATCCATGCATGGACCCTCATCTAGAATTTCGACTATATCATTATTGTATTATTCCTAGAGGTGGCCGATCAACATTAGGGTTTTTATTTATTATTATTTTTAAGAACATGTAACCACCACTTGGTTTAGAGACTTGTTAAAGTGGCACAGTTCTCTTCAAGCTTTTGCTTATCTAGATAAGTAAAAAGATCATCGGTTATCATTACTATCTTGAATTCTAGGTAGCAGGTCTTGATAATTCCTCAGGATTTTAGGATGTAGAACACTCAGGGTTGATTCAAGGAGATAAATAAAACCAACATCAGAGTCTAAGAAAGAGAGGGAAACATGCAGTTTTTAAATATCCAAGAAATTTAAAGATTACAACAGCGCGAGACCGGATCTTTCTCAATGGATAAAATTATTCAAGAAAAACTACACATGAGTGGCACAACCACATGAATTCAAGGTAAACGAGAGAATCAATCTCCAATTTATCAGTAGAAGCAAAGTTATAAGGACCAGATTAGTTCGTAATGTGATCGATGCTTCACATACTCCAACTATTATTTCATTGTTTCACATACTCACTCTTTTAAATTTCTTTCTGATTCCTACCTTTTATATCAAATCAAGAAGCAGGGACTATGCATCTTTGATGCTATTGCACTTGTTTAATAATAAATGAACAAAAACAAATATTTTATTACTATTCAAAAGGATCAAATGAATAAGATGCATGTCACAATAATACCCATAGCACCATTAATGAAATATTTAATCTTTAATGTTTTCCTTCTTAATATGTAGCAGTGGTCATTGTACAAAATTTGTTACATTCATAACATCAGATGCATGCTTTAAATAAAAGGTTATGAAATACTAGAAAACATGAAAACTAGAAGTACACAAACTAAAATCACTGAGAACATGAATCTCTCAAGATCTGAGAATGAAATCTATTTTCATTAAAATCTCCAGCATTTATTCCACATGAAAAATCCCTCTCCATTACATCGAGTCCTCGCTCCTTTATACCAACTATAAATATAACCAAAATTGGTTATTTGGAGCTATTTTCTAGCTCTCTAAATTACAAAAATAGTTTGAATTTACAAATATAGTTTTTAATACAATCAAAATTTAGATTTTAATTTATGGCATTCCCTAGATTTTTTCTTGTTGTTTCAATGATTCATTATTATAGCAACTCAATGAGAACATTCCAATCCTCATTTCAAGAAAATTTGTATGATAACATCTTTCTATAAACAATATCTAATTTTGTATATTTTTCATATGAAGGAACAATTGAAAATACAATATTTATTTGCCATAGTACATAAAAATCATCAATTAAAATGTGTGTTATTGTTTGACTTCTTATAACTTCTGTCATTTCCTTGAATTTATGTTAATTTTCTTTGACCTTGAACGAAATTTGTCTATAACTTTCAAATGTAACCATACCTCCTTTTTTATTCCAACAAGTAGGTAAACCCATGTGTACTAAATTATCAAACTTCTTCGTAAAAAATTCGACACTTCTTTTGACCATAATGCATTTGTTTTGAGCTTGCTGGATCAAATTCCTCATTCTAAAAACCTTTTTAGTCTCCATCACCATTGAAGTTTGATCTTTAATTCTTTTATTTCCTAATTCCTCTTTTGATATGGAATTAAGAAATTTTATGATTTTGGTTGTTATCCGAGATCTATTATTCAACTCTTGGAAAGCTTGTTGTATGGACATGTCTGCTTCATTTTCCAATGTGGCTTCTTCTCCAATCAACATGAAGTAATCCTATGTCTTGATAATTTATGTTATAATTTGATCTTATATGAGATGTATTGCTCCAATCAAATATGGTTTTCCAACCAATTTACCATGTAACTATTCCACATCTCTCTGCAACTTATCCTTAACCTTCTGATATTGTATAATGATTTTATCTTTATCATTCAATTTTTTTTTAAATATTTTAATTTCATCATTTTTTTTTTGACAATGATCTCTTAAGTTTTTCAACCTCAATCAGATATAAATTAAAATCTTATAGGGTTTTGGATAATTCTTCAGATGGATTTATTGGTCTTGAAGGCTAAAAAGAAGAAGTCTCTTTCTTCAAGGATTTAATTTTTTGTTTATAAATGTCCATTTGATCTTTCAGCTATACCATTTGTCTTAGTAAATGATATTTTTATTGTTTCATCGCCTATAGCTCAAGTGTTTGAACATGATCAATTCTTAGTATATTGATATTTTTCTTCAATGTTTGAATTTTAGTATCTTTGGTCTTGATGAGGGCTTATATAGATTCAACATCTTTGGGGTTTGCTCCCAATCCAATTACCCATTGCTCTAATTCCTAAATCCTCATTTTCTTAGTTCTATTTTCCAACTTTTCTTGTTTCAATTGGTTCTGAATCTTACCATTCATGGTATGAAATTTCTTCATCCCAAGAGAAACTTGCATAACATCTCTATGAACCATTTCTCTAGTTTGTCTATGAAAATCTGTTATATCAACAAAATTAATTGCATTCAAATCAAATGAAAATTTGGAAACCTTGTAATTGTCAGTAGTTTTAATGACTTGACCCTTTGGTTCTAAACCAACAATATTCAACCTTCCTTTCTCATAATCAAGAGCTGATATTAACCCAGTTTGAGATGATCCTTGGCCAGAAATTTGAGGATAAGTGACTTGATTCATTTTAAATTATTTTCCTTAGTTGACTTAACCTCAGAGAAAATATTCTTATGCTCTAATTGATTTTCTTTCATTACTTATTTCCGAGTCTAAGTTCCCAAACTATGAATGTTTGTTGTTGGAAGAAACTCTATTGTAACTACAACACTATTTATTGATGATTTGGGTACAATTGTGTTGTTTGACTCCTAAATTTTGGTTTTTCCTTTGTTTTTTTCTTTTTATTTGATTTCCCTTCTTCTGACTTTGAAACTATTGGAGAAGATTTTGAATGAGTTATCTTGTTGAGCTTCTCATGTTGTTTTGGAGTTTGAATCATTGTTGAATGTGATGGCTTAAATGAATTTTGTATTTAAATACATAATATTGTTTTCACATCTTCCCAACTTCCTTGATTTCCTAATGGCTCTTATTAACACTAAAATTTACCCCATCAAATTTTCTTTTGAATTTTCACCAATTTTGTGCAAACTCACCAAGCCTCACCTCTTCTCAAAACCTTTAATCCATTGAACTTTTTGACTTCTGGTAGCAAAATCAACAGATTTGCAAAGGCAGTCGCTACTAGAAGTTTCATGTTCCAATAGTGAAATGGGAAAATTTCTCAAAGGAGAAACTATCATGTTCCGATAGCGGACCTTGATCGTGTTTCACAAGTGCGCCACCAAATTTCAACACATCCACAAGAACACCCAGGTGTCACACAAAATACCGAGCCAACAAATGAAATCAACATTGATAATTATTTGAAGTTTCTAATCCAATTAAAATTGGCTATGAGCATGGTTAGTTTGGTGTTCCAACTATTTTTAGTATCTTATAAAAAGTTAGTGAGAATTTGGGGAAAATGGACAATCCGATTGTTTCAATGTTAAAATCACTTTTATTTTATATATTTTTTTCTTGAGATGATGGTTGGGTGAAAAATAAAGATGAAATAAAGAGGAGAGCATAGTAGTTATGTTCAGACAGAGGTCTGAGATCCATTTTGTCTAGTTCCAAATGGAAAAGGAAAATGCATGGATGGATACTCAAAGGAGGTATTTTCTAGTGAAGAAGTGAGAGTATTTATTGCGAAAAAGGATACTTGGAAAATAAGGTATCAACAACACGCTTAACAAGGAGAACTTTATAAGCTTCCTTTATGCATTGAATAGTCGACATCATACTGCAAAAACATTTATGTCATCTCTCATCTATTATATGAGGAAAGTGCTTCATTAAATAAGGATCGCTTCTATGTAGTAATGGACCTCGTCACATATGTAGTCATTTACTATCCTTCATTGTAGAGGTTATGATATTTCCTCAAGAAAGTACTGCAGAACCTATAACTTCTATGCAAAACAATGAGATGACCATCTTTGATTGAATGAATAACAATATTGCAAGAGTACATAATGCATTATCAATTGAAAATAGTGAGTTGGAGAAGCACATTGTTCAAATTCAAAATATGTAGAATGTTGATGAAGATTCCCTTGTAACTATAGGACATGATCCTAGCACAAGCATTTTTTCAAATAATTGATCAAATTTTATAGTTGGAAAATAAATGGCATATCGGGTGGCAGAGAATTTGGTGGAAGAGTATCCAGGAATAAATGATTTGGATCATTTGAAATATCCCCAAATCTGAGTCAAAATCTTACTCAATATCTATTTTTGGTCAAAACGCAAAAATTTCTTGTACATGATTGTTTTAGAGGTCATTTTCCGATGAGTTTTATGAGAATATGGTGTCAAATTTAAAAAATCTAAGACATGGGTTTTTCTCAGACCGCACCCAAATAGTTTTCATGGAAGCAATTTAACATAATATGAAACTACTTAGGAGATGTGGGTGGATATTTGAGATGTATTTTTTCATATTTCGCAGAGTTCTCTTTCCTAGAAAAACGCCTAGTCAACTTCATCCCAGACTTCCAGGACAACGTTTCGAGCAAAGGATCCATATGAAAACTAGTTCCATATTTTGTGTTCTTGATCAAGGATTTTTGTTATTTTTAGTTTGATGATAAATTTTGTAACTAAAAGATAGCAACAACTTCTAAATTGGTATATGTTATAAATTGTATATCTTCAAATGTGAAAAGAGAGGGGGGGAGTCCCTGTTGGAAAAATTAGATTAGGATCTCAAAAGGACTGTGTGCATTTTGTAAAGACTAAAGGGAAATTGTCTTTTGTAAATTTCTCATTATAAGAGATTATTGAGAACTCTGCTATCAATCAATCATTTTCTTTGTTTCCTACATCTCTTTGTCTGCTCATTTGAATAAAATACCAATTGTTGAGCTTCAATAATTGTTCATGATTTATGGATTCTTGTGTAGTGAAGCTTCATTACATTTTCCTATGATTCATGAGTTTGTTCAAGTGTTTTCATTCATTCTTAGAAAGAATTTATGTTTGTTGAATATTCCAATTTATGGATATATGAAGATTGAACTAGCATAAGTCACTTTATAGTTCATAGGTGTTATTCTTTTCTTCTTCCTTTCATAATGCTAATCAACTTTGTCTGATACTTAGTTTAATTACCTATGATCCATAAGGTGTTGAAAAAATGACTCCATGCCCAATGGCCTTGATCAATGATCAAATATTACACATGTTAATTTCAGTTTTATGCCCAATATATTTCTTAACCATGTCCTTGTAGTTTACCTAATCCACCAACCAACCAACACATAAACACTAAGATGTGCTTGGCATATTTCTAATGCATTCTTAGAACATCTCAAGTGCTAACAACTCCAATTAAGGCTTTGATTGATGACCATATGTAACTTTACCCAAATCTATTCTTTTTTTAGTCATGATAAATGAGGATTATAGGTCCACATGTCTTCTTGTTGAAAGCCCATTTCTTGGAGAAGTTTCTCTACAACCTACAAAGTTTCTCTAGTATTCACAATGAATGGTCCTACTTCCTTTTTCAATTTAAAAGCTACCTTTTTGTTTCTTGGGAGAAAAATGGATATAATAAGAATTCAATCTGTGTCTTATATGTATTCTAAAGCAAATATTTTTATTGTTAAAAATTTAGGTAACTGGAAAGGTTGGACCTTGGCACCATTAATTTTGATCTTTGTGTAATCTCGAAATAAATACCAGTCTCAACTTTAGTATCAGAACTTATCTATAATAGTTTCTTCCATTCATGGAACATTCTAGGAGGCACTTCTTCATCAATAATAGTGGAAGCCAAAGACATGAACTAGTCAATAAACTCAGAAAACCCTACATTTTTATTTTTCCTTTTAATTAACTAAGTCCAATGAATGACTGAGGAAGGGTTACCTATTTCATATTAAATTTTCAATTCAAGATGTTGAAATTTAGCATCTTGAAAATATATGAATACATGTACCAAATAGAACAGTTATCTACAATATCTATTGGCTTGAAATTCTTGTAATTGGTAATGAATATCATCAACTAGATATTGGGAATAATTGAATTTGATCAAAGGTTTAATAGTAAAAGGAAAAATGGATGTCATAAGTCCTAATATTTTCTCATCGACAACTTTGTCATCATCATAACCTAAGATTTCACTTATCATTGTTATAACCTACTTAACAATCTCAGAGAATACTCTACTTTCATAGGTTAAATAATTTTCAATAACATTGGTATCTTTGTCTAAATAGGATTGAAGCAAAGTAGCTTTATCTCGATAACTTAATTCTTGAAAGTATGAAGCTAACACTTCTTCGTTCATAATTTGACTTTTAGGGTTTTCAACCAATTTTAACATTTCAAGAATAGACTGAGAATTTAACACAAACAATACTGACCCATTTCTTGATATAGCAAACCTTTGAGATGGCACATAATTTAGGGAACACCAAGACACAAATTCTGGAAAATGATATGTCTATGGAACTATGAATTTCACCAAATCTAATTCCCATGCATTGTAATAATCATGGATCTCTAAAAATTTTAGGGCTAATTGATTTATTTTGAGTAAATTGAAAGACAATATGGTGTCATACACTTCATCATCCCTATCAACTAAATCTTGTTCTTCAATAGAAAGAACCATTTTTCTTTTAACAGACTTAGAGGATTTCATTTTAGTTGTAA
>JZKD02S0654355.1:0-15547 GCA_000966675.3 Picea glauca | reverse complement strand
CCTTTGTGGCTATTTTCACCAGAACCAACTCCATATCCTTTATTGGTATTTGTGTTGTATGTTCATCCATCTCTAACATGTCTTGTGTGACTGTGAATCTATCACTTCTCACTACTAATGTATTCACGATCTCTTCTTTCTCCTTATGCGTTGATGTTTCCTATTCTTTCTTTGTCTATTGTGTTGTCGTGTGATGCGTTGTATTTATTTCTATTATTTGCAAGATGGAATGCACTTCTACTAATTTACCCATGATCTCCTCCTTTTTCACCTCTGTTGCGTGTACTACATCCTTTCCTTTGTATTCTATGTTGTCTACTACCAAATCAGCATCATCCTTTGTAATAGTGATAGTTGGAGTATTTTTTTGATACTTCATCTTTTTCTTGATTTCTTCCTCATGTGTTCCCATTCTCTTCTTAGTTGGGGTTGAGGTTTGTGCCTCAGTTTTCATCTTTGTTGTTTCCCCATATTTTTCTTCCTACAAACAATAACTATCCTTCTTGCCATATCCTTTGACTTATGTCCTTGATACTATCTCTTTCTTTCTAGAATTTTTTTTGGCTTCACTGCTTCCTGAAGCTTGGTCACACTCTGCAGCCTTCCTAGTATTTTCGAGTAGACTGCTTGTCTTTTTGGATGTTCCTTCTTCTATTGGCTCCCTAGGTTTGGTTCCTTTATTTTTTGTTTTTGAAACCTTCCACTGCGTAGGCCAGCCTTTCACAATCCATTCGAACTCTTCCCTTGATGTGAAGTATCTCATTTCCATCCACTTCTTCTTTGGGTCCTTTATGGCCTGGATCCATAAATGATGTCTTGAATATTTGAAATTTGAAATCCCTTCATTTCCTTGCACCACTTCAAATAGGATACTACATACATTGGTTGTATTTTGTTTCATATGCTCCAAGAATATGGAGAATACCGCACTTTTATCTTGATGGTTCTTAGGTTCCTTTTCCTACCACAAAGTTTCGTAGCGTGTTGCATAACATTTCCCCTTCCTGTCTAGAAAAGTTGAAAACTTGGGTTCCTTCCAACCCACCAATGCTATCAAAATTAGAAACTAGGAATAATGGAATTTCATTCCATTATTCTGTGCATCTCTACAATATACTAGAAATTGATTCAAAATGTATGGTGCCCAGCTAAATACTATGCCATTTGTGCACTGTGAAACTATTTCTATCACTTCAGCTACGGATGCTTCCTTTCTTCACTTTCTCAATAGTTTGAAAGCCATCAGTTTGAAATCCTTTCTTATTTTATTATTCATCAAAAGGTGTTTCATGCATTACATCATAGTAAAGAGTAGTGAGGCAGACTAGGATCGCACCAAGCTCCATATCTTGCGACCTAAACCTCAGCTACTTCGACCTCATCTGAGCTCTATATCTTTCAAAATAGACTCAAACTCACAAAGACTCCAAAACAGACAAGATACTACTAAGAATCAATAGATTCCTATGATAATGATTTATTATTCTCTAATATCCCTCACACCCCTTATTTATATTTAAAAAATGGGTTATAAACCCTTACAATATATCCCAAAACCTTAACCCTAACTAGGCTAGGTTTGTCCACATTTGCGTTGGATTTCTGCAAATCCTATCGTGTGCATTGTTTTTCCTAAAAATGTGGTTCATCGTTCTACCTCACTCTCTACGTTGTTATCCAAACATGCATCCTCCAACACATAATATCATGTATAATCACATGCATGGGAATACCATCTAAATTATAGTAGGATACTTAATTGTAAACTACTAAGAGTAAGAGGAACAAGGGTAAAAAGGTGACTAAATACAATAGGCCTTTAAAACATTTTTTAACTTTTTGTTGGATGTTTATTATTCACAACGCTAATGTATTTATTATATCATGTCCAAAAATAACACTTACACCAAGAGACATTCTATAGTAGGTAGGAAAATTGATAGTATTCTTTGTAACACAGGTTTAAAAAAATTATCCTTAAAAAAAAACTCTAGATCCTACTCATTGCATCACTTGAGTTTGGACAACATATTTGGGACACAATTGAATTCTTAAGCCAAATGCAACCCTCAATCTATTTCTAGAAGTAGCGTTTCCATCTATACTTGAAATTGGGAAAATTTTCTCTAAAAGTAGGGAAGAAATAATGAGCATTTTGGCTAGGATAATTATCGTCACACTTGTAGGTATTAAGTGTTGTCTTTTTTATCATGTAGTACATGTTTTCTTTTAGACAATTTGTCCCTCATTAATGCCTTTTATTTGCTACAACCAACTAGAGTTGTAAGTCCCATTTAGGAATAACAATAGTCTCCTCTTAGATAATGGGTACTTATGTAAGATCTTAAATGTTTTAAAGGGTCTGTTTTCTATCTACGACCTTTCACTTTCCATGTTAAGAACATGTCAATTTTAATATGTGAAAGTTGATTTTTCTAAGATAAAACAACTTTTTGTTTCTATAGAAATCCTTACTTATTCTCATTTTGCATTGACTATATTCTTCTCATCTCGTTCCACCTTTGTCACATGCTTGTCCAAGTTCTATGTCTTGATAAATTAAGTATGCCCACTCCACATATTTCTCTCGCCCTAACTCATGTCTCCTTGATTTCTCATAGACAAAGAGAGTGGAATCATATGATAGTTACATTTGGTTCCCCTCCTTTTATGGTATAGATAAAAAGTTATATTTATATAGATATTAGTACACAATTTACAAAATCGCATTGCTTAAAGCTAAGATACTAGTTGCTAAATGAGTTGAGACATGTCTTCTAGAAACAATTGTAGTTTTCAATGCAGTCCTAACATAAAAATATTTAGCACGAACTTAATGAATTGACTCTAGGTTGTACACATTTCCATTAAGTTTTGAGCAGAAAGCCAAAAATTACTAAAACATGACATCATAGGAGCCCTAAGTGATATTGATATTGCAAACATAAATCCTCAAATATATTATACCAACATATCTTGGAAATGGTTGCATCATCCTTATATTCATCCTTTGATACTTTGGCTAAAAACCCATATAGAAGGTAACAAAAATCCCCACACACATGCTAACTATATTTCTAGTACTATGTTATTGAAAATTGCATAGAACCAAATAAAGGTGTTGGATATATGTGAAACAAAAAAATAATCAAACCTAAGTGTCACCATACTATTCATCATCTAAAATTGGTAGGGAAATTCAACTCTTCGTGTGATATGAAAAAGTAAATGTTTACTAGATTTAGTAGACTTTTGACCATGTACCTCCTATATATTGCATCCTCTTGGGCCTCTACAAATGCTACTTCCTTGACTTCCTCCTTATCTAGCATTTAGTTTTTTTTTGTAAATCTTGCTAGATTTTTTGTGTCAAGCACCCTATTTCATATTTTCTAAGTGTGTGAGCCCCAATATATTACCCTAGTTTTCCTCATTTTCTCTTTTTATTTTTAATTTTAGCTATGAGATAGAGTGAGAATCAATTAGGGCCACATATTGCTACCTTTAAATGCTATTGATGAGATTTTAAAGAGCATAGAATGTATTATATATTGAAATAGTAATCTATTAGATCTTGAAAAATTAAAACACAATGATGAACATTATATAAAAACTATGTTGAAATGATTCCTTAGTGGAAAATATTGATATAATTGATTTAAATTGTTTGATTCCTAGTTGGATAGCATCCAAATTTTGTTTAAGACATAGGAAAATTGATAGGATTTTATTGTTCACTCCCCTTTAGGGTGGTGGTGATTTTAAAGTCGGTGAATAAGCATGTAGTTCTTTTTCCTTTGAAAAAAATTAAAACTCTTTGATTATATATAATTAGTGTATAATCTATAGATGCTTGATTTAACATTTAAATAAGCATATTGTCCCAAAAAAGAACCAAAAAACCTATATTTCTACTACTCCCTTCTAAGATCTTACAACACCACTCCCTTCTCTCTAAAGATAAAGTTGTTTCCCCTTCTGCTCATTATTTTTCCCTTACATCGAAAGATAATTTCTCCTCGGAATTAAAATTACTAGTATGCTCAACCTGCTAAATACAACTTTACCAAGGCTATCTCATCTTGTATCTGAAACCTTATCCCATTAAGATATCTATGTTGAAAATGGTGTAAGCTTCACTTTTGGCCATGAACGACCTTATATTGTAGTCATGATTATATTTCTAGGTTTGGCTAAGGAAGACCTTGTACATGTTGTCTTATAACCCCTATTGGGGAAATCACCCTACCCCTTGAGTTGTGTTGTGTATATACCTAACTCTCATTTATAATTGGTAATCATTTTATTCTTTTTCTTTTTTAATAAAGTGATTCGACTAAGTGCACCTATCAGTGTTACACTATCTTGTGATTGGGTTTGTTTCTCTCTCTAATGCACTTATTCTTTGGGTTCAATCTCTCTTTAGGGTATTTCTTATGTTTTCTAGTTTCTCTTCAAGTGTTTCACTCCTCTTAGATTATTTCTCTTCAAGTGTTGCACTCCTCTTAGATTATTTCTCTTCAAGTGTTGTGTTTTCCTAGAGCTAGTTTTTTCCTCTCTTTATTGCAAAATCCAGGCTTGTCTTGGTTCCATTTAATTCTCTCATTATTTTTATGAATATCAACATGGTATGAGCGGGTGCCAATCTCACTTAATCTATTCATTAGTTGATCCAAAAGTGTTTTTTCTACTGGCATCACTTAAGGCTTCTTTGTGATTGTGGAACTAGGGATTTTTAGACCATCTTTTTTCTAGGGTTTCCTAGGGTTTTTCTTACATTTAAACCCCCCTTTTGTATATAATTCTTGCTCTTCATATGTCCTTTCCCAACGTTTTCAAACACCAATTTATCCATGGAAAACTATGTTGTCAGTTGTAACATCCCCAGCCACCCAGGCTGGGCTATGCTAAGTTCTGAAACCAAATTTGTAGCACACCCCAGGCCTCCCAGGCCAGGGACTGCCACATTGAGAACCTCTCATGTTTCTAATATTCAAAAATGTACATACCCATCCATAGACTCGTTGAACTATGCCAAACAAAAACTCTTGTGGAACATCATACATATAAAACTTAACAGACAATTACATTATGCTAATATATAGATTAATGCGGAAATAATAGTAGGCCTATACATACAACATATATAGGAAAAAATCATAAATATAAGACATGTACAAATACACAACATGAAAATGAACACATTAATGGTACTTATATTTTTATAGAATACCACCAACTATGTGCAAACATTCCATGAACCTCCCATCCTTATACCATGTTGCTCATCACTCTCAACAGTGGGTCACCCTTGAGCTAGGACTAAACTTCACTCAAGTAAAGGGAGTCCTAGGCTAGGATGAGACAACTGGAAGTTTCACAATCAATAGGAATGATTTTGTCCGAGGATCCAAATCACACTAACATCCTACAACCTCTCATTCCCAACATGCATGTCCCACCCCAAGAAGTGTGCCCCTTCTTTGCACAACAGTCCTTCGGTTGCCCCACTTCCCTTCTAGGGCTTCAACAACAAGTCAAATAGGAATTCTCAGAACATTGTAGATTTTGTTGGGATCCCTCTGGGAAAATCACTTCCCCAGCAACCTCTCTCACCTGGAGAGAGTTTCTTACATGCCTGACAACCTGCTTCTTTAGTCCACGGGCATGAAAACCTACCTATTCAAACCCACAGACCTGACAACCGTCTTCTCCAGTCCAGATCCTAAGTCAATTGAGTAAGGGGGATGGCAGAAGAAAAGATCTAGTATAGAATAGATGATGGCAACAAGCCAAGCTCAATAAAGGAACCGTGTTGGTATCAACAATAGTCTATTAACACACGATACGGGCTCAGGAAAGGTACAGGTGTGTTGTTCTTCACAGGTAAGGTACGAGATAGCTCAAAATGCTTTCAGGTTCCATAAGTGAGTGAATAATGAAAAGGTCGACGATGGAGAGGAGGGATCAGTGCGTGAATGGGGAAAATATCCCCAAACAGGTTATTTTCCCCCATCTATATTTTCATGCGCCATGATTGACACATGGATCTCCTTGAGATCATTTCTCTTCACTTGGGATTCATTACCTCTTTCATGAGACTTAGGATAAAGAAATTATCCTCACCATAGTCTTTAGGAAATCATAATATAATATTAATTTTAGAGTTAAGCCCTAAATCTTATTCCTTTTTCCTAGTGGAGCTTAGTCCCCCATACACTTTTATCATGGTTGGTATACATGCAACGATGTATTTATATTAGTGATATGAGTGTTTACATATACAAAAATAGACCTATTGTCCTTAAGCATCTAGGCTCTTCGTCCTAATCATCACATAAGCCTCCTAGATTATTATCACTTGGCTCACCATCCTATAAAGAATTTTTACAATTCAGCTTGGGCTCAGCCTTGGGGTATTACAATCCCCTCCCCTTATCTTATCACTGTCCTCAGTGTATCGTATTTACATATTACCATCAATATTTTCAAAAATCTTCAAAGAGATGCAGGTATTCTGCCCACATAGCATCTTCATGCTCCCAAGTTGCATCCTCAGGACCGTACCAGGTCCATTGGACCTTTACTAGCCCTATGGCTTGATTTTTAAAGCTTCTTGATCTTTTGATTCAGTATGCACATCGGATGCACTTGAAAATTGCCTTCTTACTCCACCTGAATCACATTCCAATCAATAACACAATTAGCATCAGGTATATACTTCTTGAGAAATGATACATGGAATACATTATGAATCGACATAGATGCAGGTAATGCAAGCATATAAGATACAATACCAATCCTCTCTAGGATTTCAAATGACCCACAATTACGAGCTTCCAACTTGGAATAATTTGGCAACTTTAGGGAACTTTTGTTGGCCTTCACTTTCACAAATACATGATCACCTATGTAGAATTCCTTATGAATTCTTCCCTTATTAGCATAGCTTTTTTTCCTGTATTGAGCAGCCTTTAAATTCTTCTTTATTTTTGACATCTGGTCTTCCATTTACCAGAGAAACTCTGGCCCAAATACTGCTCTATCTGTTGGGTTGTCCTAGCTTACAGGTGTGTTGCACTTTCTTCCATAAAGTGCCTAAAATGGGCTCATCTGCAGGGATGCTTGGTATCCATTATTGTAATCAAACTCTACCAAGTGTATATAGTCTTCCCATTTTGATGGTTTATCCATCACATACATCCTCAACATATCCTCAATCACTTGGTTCACCCTCTCTGTTTTCCCATCAGATTATGGATGATAAGTTGTGCTAAAATTAAAATTTGTTCCAAATCCTTTAAATAAACCTTTTTTTGGTTGCTTATCTAAGTTATACCCTCAACATGCTTGACCCAGGTTCAAGTCTAATTGGCTTTCAACAAAGCCTCTAAAACAATTGGCCCTCCTGGTCAACTAGAAGGCAACATAGTGCACAGAGTGCACTGCATAGTCTCACCCGAGATAGTATTAATGGGTGATTGCAATACTCAAGTGCTTGCAATCCATGATTAAATGGGGATTTTTTAGTTGCGTGCTGAGAGTTATATCTAACTATTAATTCAATTTATTGTCCTTCATTTATCTTAGTTAGTATGCTATTCTTTATTCATGCATGTAAATCAACATATCTAACTACTTCATCAAGACATTCATCTAAGATCTAATCATTAATAGTTAATACATAAACAATAAGAATTCCACATAACACATGATTTACCGTGGTTCACCCCCTCCTGGGATACGTCCACAAAGATTTGGATATTCGGCTCTCTTATTATGGTTCTGTCAGATATGGTGTCGCGCTCACTACAACTATGTTCATACATTCACAAAATAGACTCCATGACCTTTATGAGACTGACTAGATCTCACTAGGATCCTCAACATGTGATCTAACTCACAAGGTCTAGTCACTTTTCCCTCCCATAGGTGTTACAGGTGAATCCCCCTGCAGACAAGTGGATTCCCTCTTGGTCTCTAGACTCTTAAGACCAAGATAGAAAGGGTGNGAACTCTTCCCTTGATGTGAAGTATCTCATTTCCATCCACTTCTTCTTTGGGTCCTTTATGGCCTGGATCCATAAATGATGTCTTGAATATTTGAAATTTGAAATCCCTTCATTTCCTTGCACCACTTCAAATAGGATACTACATACATTGGTTGTATTTTGTTTCATATGCTCCAAGAATATGGAGAATACCGCACTTTTATCTTGATGGTTCTTAGGTTCCTTTTCCTACCACAAAGTTTCGTAGCGTGTTGCATAACATTTCCCCTTCCTGTCTAGAAAAGTTGAAAACTTGGGTTCCTTCCAACCCACCAATGCTATCAAAATTAGAAACTAGGAATAATGGAATTTCATTCCATTATTCTGTGCATCTCTACAATATACTAGAAATTGATTCAAAATGTATGGTGCCCAGCTAAATACTATGCCATTTGTGCACTGTGAAACTATTTCTATCACTTCAGCTACGGATGCTTCCTTTCTTCACTTTCTCAATAGTTTGAAAGCCATCAGTTTGAAATCCTTTCTTATTTTATTATTCATCAAAAGGTGTTTCATGCATTACATCATAGTAAAGAGTAGTGAGGCAGACTAGGATCGCACCAAGCTCCATATCTTGCGACCTAAACCTCAGCTACTTCGACCTCATCTGAGCTCTATATCTTTCAAAATAGACTCAAACTCACAAAGACTCCAAAACAGACAAGATACTACTAAGAATCAATAGATTCCTATGATAATGATTTATTATTCTCTAATATCCCTCACACCCCTTATTTATATTTAAAAAATGGGTTATAAACCCTTACAATATATCCCAAAACCTTAACCCTAACTAGGCTAGGTTTGTCCACATTTGCGTTGGATTTCTGCAAATCCTATCGTGTGCATTGTTTTTCCTAAAAATGTGGTTCATCGTTCTACCTCACTCTCTACGTTGTTATCCAAACATGCATCCTCCAACACATAATATCATGTATAATCACATGCATGGGAATACCATCTAAATTATAGTAGGATACTTAATTGTAAACTACTAAGAGTAAGAGGAACAAGGGTAAAAAGGTGACTAAATACAATAGGCCTTTAAAACATTTTTTAACTTTTTGTTGGATGTTTATTATTCACAACGCTAATGTATTTATTATATCATGTCCAAAAATAACACTTACACCAAGAGACATTCTATAGTAGGTAGGAAAATTGATAGTATTCTTTGTAACACAGGTTTAAAAAAATTATCCTTAAAAAAAAACTCTAGATCCTACTCATTGCATCACTTGAGTTTGGACAACATATTTGGGACACAATTGAATTCTTAAGCCAAATGCAACCCTCAATCTATTTCTAGAAGTAGCGTTTCCATCTATACTTGAAATTGGGAAAATTTTCTCTAAAAGTAGGGAAGAAATAATGAGCATTTTGGCTAGGATAATTATCGTCACACTTGTAGGTATTAAGTGTTGTCTTTTTTATCATGTAGTACATGTTTTCTTTTAGACAATTTGTCCCTCATTAATGCCTTTTATTTGCTACAACCAACTAGAGTTGTAAGTCCCATTTAGGAATAACAATAGTCTCCTCTTAGATAATGGGTACTTATGTAAGATCTTAAATGTTTTAAAGGGTCTGTTTTCTATCTACGACCTTTCACTTTCCATGTTAAGAACATGTCAATTTTAATATGTGAAAGTTGATTTTTCTAAGATAAAACAACTTTTTGTTTCTATAGAAATCCTTACTTATTCTCATTTTGCATTGACTATATTCTTCTCATCTCGTTCCACCTTTGTCACATGCTTGTCCAAGTTCTATGTCTTGATAAATTAAGTATGCCCACTCCACATATTTCTCTCGCCCTAACTCATGTCTCCTTGATTTCTCATAGACAAAGAGAGTGGAATCATATGATAGTTACATTTGGTTCCCCTCCTTTTATGGTATAGATAAAAAGTTATATTTATATAGATATTAGTACACAATTTACAAAATCGCATTGCTTAAAGCTAAGATACTAGTTGCTAAATGAGTTGAGACATGTCTTCTAGAAACAATTGTAGTTTTCAATGCAGTCCTAACATAAAAATATTTAGCACGAACTTAATGAATTGACTCTAGGTTGTACACATTTCCATTAAGTTTTGAGCAGAAAGCCAAAAATTACTAAAACATGACATCATAGGAGCCCTAAGTGATATTGATATTGCAAACATAAATCCTCAAATATATTATACCAACATATCTTGGAAATGGTTGCATCATCCTTATATTCATCCTTTGATACTTTGGCTAAAAACCCATATAGAAGGTAACAAAAATCCCCACACACATGCTAACTATATTTCTAGTACTATGTTATTGAAAATTGCATAGAACCAAATAAAGGTGTTGGATATATGTGAAACAAAAAAATAATCAAACCTAAGTGTCACCATACTATTCATCATCTAAAATTGGTAGGGAAATTCAACTCTTCGTGTGATATGAAAAAGTAAATGTTTACTAGATTTAGTAGACTTTTGACCATGTACCTCCTATATATTGCATCCTCTTGGGCCTCTACAAATGCTACTTCCTTGACTTCCTCCTTATCTAGCATTTAGTTTTTTTTTGTAAATCTTGCTAGATTTTTTGTGTCAAGCACCCTATTTCATATTTTCTAAGTGTGTGAGCCCCAATATATTACCCTAGTTTTCCTCATTTTCTCTTTTTATTTTTAATTTTAGCTATGAGATAGAGTGAGAATCAATTAGGGCCACATATTGCTACCTTTAAATGCTATTGATGAGATTTTAAAGAGCATAGAATGTATTATATATTGAAATAGTAATCTATTAGATCTTGAAAAATTAAAACACAATGATGAACATTATATAAAAACTATGTTGAAATGATTCCTTAGTGGAAAATATTGATATAATTGATTTAAATTGTTTGATTCCTAGTTGGATAGCATCCAAATTTTGTTTAAGACATAGGAAAATTGATAGGATTTTATTGTTCACTCCCCTTTAGGGTGGTGGTGATTTTAAAGTCGGTGAATAAGCATGTAGTTCTTTTTCCTTTGAAAAAAATTAAAACTCTTTGATTATATATAATTAGTGTATAATCTATAGATGCTTGATTTAACATTTAAATAAGCATATTGTCCCAAAAAAGAACCAAAAAACCTATATTTCTACTACTCCCTTCTAAGATCTTACAACACCACTCCCTTCTCTCTAAAGATAAAGTTGTTTCCCCTTCTGCTCATTATTTTTCCCTTACATCGAAAGATAATTTCTCCTCGGAATTAAAATTACTAGTATGCTCAACCTGCTAAATACAACTTTACCAAGGCTATCTCATCTTGTATCTGAAACCTTATCCCATTAAGATATCTATGTTGAAAATGGTGTAAGCTTCACTTTTGGCCATGAACGACCTTATATTGTAGTCATGATTATATTTCTAGGTTTGGCTAAGGAAGACCTTGTACATGTTGTCTTATAACCCCTATTGGGGAAATCACCCTACCCCTTGAGTTGTGTTGTGTATATACCTAACTCTCATTTATAATTGGTAATCATTTTATTCTTTTTCTTTTTTAATAAAGTGATTCGACTAAGTGCACCTATCAGTGTTACACTATCTTGTGATTGGGTTTGTTTCTCTCTCTAATGCACTTATTCTTTGGGTTCAATCTCTCTTTAGGGTATTTCTTATGTTTTCTAGTTTCTCTTCAAGTGTTTCACTCCTCTTAGATTATTTCTCTTCAAGTGTTGCACTCCTCTTAGATTATTTCTCTTCAAGTGTTGTGTTTTCCTAGAGCTAGTTTTTTCCTCTCTTTATTGCAAAATCCAGGCTTGTCTTGGTTCCATTTAATTCTCTCATTATTTTTATGAATATCAACATGGTATGAGCGGGTGCCAATCTCACTTAATCTATTCATTAGTTGATCCAAAAGTGTTTTTTCTACTGGCATCACTTAAGGCTTCTTTGTGATTGTGGAACTAGGGATTTTTAGACCATCTTTTTTCTAGGGTTTCCTAGGGTTTTTCTTACATTTAAACCCCCCTTTTGTATATAATTCTTGCTCTTCATATGTCCTTTCCCAACGTTTTCAAACACCAATTTATCCATGGAAAACTATGTTGTCAGTTGTAACATCCCCAGCCACCCAGGCTGGGCTATGCTAAGTTCTGAAACCAAATTTGTAGCACACCCCAGGCCTCCCAGGCCAGGGACTGCCACATTGAGAACCTCTCATGTTTCTAATATTCAAAAATGTACATACCCATCCATAGACTCGTTGATCTATGCCAAACAAAAACTCTTGTGGAACATCATACATATAAAACTTAACAGACAATTACATTATGCTAATACATAGATTAATGTGGAAATAATAGTAGGCCTATACATACAACATATATAGGAAAAAATCATAAATATAAGACATGTACAAATACACAACATGAAAATGAACACATAAATGGTACTTATATTTTTATAGAATACCACCAAATATGTGCAAACATTCCATGAACCTCCCATCCTTATACCATGTTTCTCATCACTCTCAACAGTGGGTCACCCTTGAGCTAGGACTAAACTTCGCTCAAGTAAAGGGAGTACTAGGCTAGGATGAGACAACTGGAAGTTTCACAATCAATAGGAATGATTTTTTCCGAGGATCCAAATCACACTAACAGCCTACAACCTCTCATTCCCAACATGCATGTCCCACCCCAAGAAGTGTGCCCCTTCTTTGCACAACAGTCCTTCGGTTTCCCCACTTCCCTTCTAGGGGTTCAACAACAAGTCAAATAGGAATTCTCAGAACATTGTAGATTTTGTTGGGATCCCTCTGGGAAAATCACTTCCCCAGCAACCTCTCTCACCTGGAGAGAGTTTCTTACAGGCCTGACAACCTGCTTCTTTAGTCCACGGGAATGACAACCTACCTATTCAAACCCACAGACCTGACAACCGTCTTCTCCAGTCCAACTCCTAAGTCAATTGAGTAAGGGGGATGGTAGAATAAAAGATCTGGTATAGAATAGATGATGGCAACAAGCCATGCTCAATAAAGGAACTGTGTTGGTATCAACAATAGTCTATTAACACACGATACGGGCTCAGGAAAGGTACAGGTGTGTTGTTCTTCACAGGTAAGGTACGAGATAGCTCAAAATGCTTTCAGGTTCCATAAGTGAGTGAATAATGAAAAGGTCGACGATGGAGAGGAGGGATCAGTGCGTGAATGGGGAAAATATCCCCAAACAGGTTATTTTCCCCCATCTATATTTTCATGCGCCATGATTGACACATGGATCTCCTTGAGATCATTTCTCTTCACTTGGGATTCATTACCTCTTTCATGAGACTTAGGATAAAGAAATTATCCTCACCATAGTCTTTAGGAAATCATAATATAATATTAATTTTAGAGTTAAGCCCTAAATCTTATTCCTTTTTCCTAGTGGAGCTTAGTCCCCCATACACTTTTATCATGGTTGGTATACATGCAACGATGTATTTATATTAGTGATATGAGTGTTTACATATACAAAAATAGACCTATTGTCCTTAAGCATCTAGGCTCTTCGTCCTAATCATCACATAAGCCTCCTAGATTATTATCACTTGGCTCACCATCCTATAAAGAATTTTTACAATTCAGCTTGGGCTCAGCCTTGGGGTATTACAATCCCCTCCCCTTATCTTATCACTGTCCTCAGTGTATCGTATTTACATATTACCATCAATATTTTCAAAAATCTTCAAAGAGATGCAGGTATTCTGCCCACATAGCATCTTCATGCTCCCAAGTTGCATCCTCAGGACCGTACCAGGTCCATTGGACCTTTACTAGCCCTATGGCTTGATTTTTAAAGCTTCTTGATCTTTTGATTCAGTATGCACATCGGATGCACTTGAAAATTGCCTTCTTACTCCACCTGAATCACATTCCAATCAATAACACAATTAGCATCAGGTATATACTTCTTGAGAAATGATACATGGAATACATTATGAATCGACATAGATGCAGGTAATGCAAGCATATAAGATACAATACCAATCCTCTCTAGGATTTCAAATGACCCACAATTACGAGCTTCCAACTTGGAATAATTTGGCAACTTTAGGGAACTTTTGTTGGCCTTCACTTTCACAAATACATGATCACCTATGTAGAATTCCTTATGAATTCTTCCCTTATTAGCATAGCTTTTTTTCCTGTATTGAGCAGCCTTTAAATTCTTCTTTATTTTTGACATCTGGTCTTCCATTTACCAGAGAAACTCTGGCCCAAATACTGCTCTATCTGTTGGGTTGTCCTAGCTTACAGGTGTGTTGCACTTTCTTCCATAAAGTGCCTAAAATGGGCTCATCTGCAGGGATGCTTGGTATCCATTATTGTAATCAAACTCTACCAAGTGTATATAGTCTTCCCATTTTGATGGTTTATCCATCACATACATCCTCAACATATCCTCAATCACTTGGTTCACCCTCTCTGTTTTCCCATCAGATTATGGATGATAAGTTGTGCTAAAATTAAAATTTGTTCCAAATCCTTTAAATAAACCTTTTTTTGGTTGCTTATCTAAGTTATACCCTCAACATGCTTGACCCAGGTTCAAGTCTAATTGGCTTTCAACAAAGCCTCTAAAACAATTGGCCCTCCTGGTCAACTAGAAGGCAACATAGTGCACAGAGTGCACTGCATAGTCTCACCCGAGATAGTATTAATGGGTGATTGCAATACTCAAGTGCTTGCAATCCATGATTAAATGGGGATTTTTTAGTTGCGTGCTGAGAGTTATATCTAACTATTAATTCAATTTATTGTCCTTCATTTATCTTAGTTAGTATGCTATTCTTTATTCATGCATGTAAATCAACATATCTAACTACTTCATCAAGACATTCATCTAAGATCTAATCATTAATAGTTAATACATAAACAATAAGAATTCCACATAACACATGATTTACCGTGGTTCACCCCCTCCTGGGATACGTCCACAAAGATTTGGATATTCGGCTCTCTTATTATGGTTCTGTCAGATATGGTGTCGCGCTCACTACAACTATGTTCATACATTCACAAAATAGACTCCATGACCTTTATGAGACTGACTAGATCTCACTAGGATCCTCAACATGTGATCTAACTCACAAGGTCTAGTCACTTTTCCCTCCCATAGGTGTTACAGGTGAATCCCCCTGCAGACAAGTGGATTCCCTCTTGGTCTCTAGACTCTTAAGACCAAGATAGAAAGGGTGTTATCATTGGTCACTAACATCCTTTTAGATCTAACTAAGGTAATGCATGAAGAGGAAGAAGAAAAGTGTACCTTTGTAATGGCGTTTGTCCTCGCACAATGCAAATTGAGCTTCAATCCTAAGTTCTTCGATAACTCTTGTAGAACAAACAAAGATACAACAATCTTCCTATTCTACTGAGATTAGCTCAAAGACAAATATATCTACTAGAGACAAGTTCATGTGGAACAAACACAAACTTGAAAGAAATAGGCCAA
>JZKD02S0654343.1:68219-81718 GCA_000966675.3 Picea glauca | reverse complement strand
CCAAGTGAGATCCCAAATACTTATAACTTCCCTTACATAAATAATTAAAATAGATTTTCCTGATATGATTAATAATTCCTTCTGGGATAAGAGCTAGAATGTGTCAATACATTAGTATGACCTCGATCACAAATTTAATCAAAATTATTTTGCCACCTCGAGACATCCAAAAATTACACCATAAATCAATTTTCCTCTCAATTCTGGTCAAAATCCATTTCCAATGAGAGACATTGTAATTGTTTGGTTTAAGAGAGAAACCAATATATTTAATTCCATCCCTTAATTCAGCTAAGATGAAGTTAAAATGAACAAAAATAGTTTTCCTAATACCTTCATTCATTTTCAGAAAGTGAATGGTCTATTTAGCTTTGTTTATCACCATTCATATTGCATCGCAAAACATCTCCAAAGTGTCCTTTATAACTCGACCTTCAGATGCTACACAAAGGAATAAAATCATCACATCATCCACAAATAATAAATGAGTAAGATGTTCATTTCTACCCAACTTTACCCCTTGAAGTTTGTTGATCTTTTAGCTTCCCCAATGGACCTTATTAGCCCATCAACAATCAATAAGAAGATATAAGGGGAAAGAGGACATCCTTGGCATAATCCTCTAGCATAATTGAAGAATGGCGACCCTGATTCATTGATGAGAACAACAAAGAAAACTGCATTCACACAACATATGATCTATTTCACCATAGGTATTTCAAACCCAGTATGAAGAAGTAATAATCTAAGGTAAATCCATGAAAAACAATCATATTATTTGGAGAGGTCAATTTTGATGAATAATATAGGGCGATTCTATGTTTTAATTGTATGCAAACCCTCTAAGCATTTCCAATGGCTTAATGGATGATTCATCCCTTTAAGAACCTGGATTATTCAAAGGAAACTAGATTGGATAAAATAGGTTTAATCCTGATGACGAATACCTTTGATATGATTTTATATAGGAAGTTACACAATGCTATCAGACATAAATCATCAAAAGTATCAGGAAATTCCAATTTAGTTATCACTGTTATGGATGTTGAATTGATATTGCTTGGTATTTTACCTGTCTATCGCATTTCTTCCACAACCCAAAGTAAATCATCCCCAATAATATAAAAAAAGTCTTCAAATAATTGTGTTTTCCAATTGTCTGACCTAGGGCTCTTGTCCCTTTTAAATAGTTTAGGTTTAGTGACCCTCCAGTAAAGTTCACAAATTTGTTCTTCATTAATCAATCTAGACAAATATGAAATAAGCTTAAGAATATCCCCCATGTTCACTTGTTCATGTTCCTTGAACAAATTCAAAAAATTATCCACTCCCAATGTTTCCAAAATTGAGAAACCTCATACCTTATTGCCACTTGAATTGTTTAGTTCCCAAATGGTGTTATGACTCCTCCGATGATTATAAAATTTTTGAAAATATTTTGTGTTAGGTCCTCCACTACAATCCATAGTGCCCTACTCTTGAGCCTCCAAGTTTTTCTCCTGATAAAATACTATTTTTGTTCGAATATATTTTTAAAGATTGACACTTCTATAGAATTGAGGAGGAGGACAAGTGTCCTTGATTCTATTCATATATATACTTGATTTACTACTCAACATTTTGGACATCCTATTCTTTTTGTTTTCTCCTAACCCTAGCCCAGAAAGAGACTTTCTCTTTAACCAATTGAAGGGAAGCACTAAACTGAACACTAGTAGGTGCCTCAACATCCTTCTAAAACTACTTCCAATGATCGTGTATTAAATTTTGGAACTCTTCGTCCTCATAACACACATGGTTGTATTTAAAAGGAACCTCGGGATTCCCCGATACCTTGTTGAATCCCAAAAAGATAGGAAAGTGATCGGAGCATCGAATATTTCCAACCGATGATTATTAGAGCCCACAATTATGAAGTAATGCGTAATGCACTAGAAATCGGTTCAATCTCTTCGAAACCCCTTCCGCTCCTCCTCAACTTTGCACCAGTTCAGACAAATATGAATAGGCTCTACATCGAACCAATTGGTCGATTCCATTTTATCAATAAAAAAACTTGCCAACATTTCCTCCCTAGAACATAATCCCTAAATCTCCTCTTTGTCAAGTGTTATGTTTAGGTCCCCGCCAACAATTATATTATCAAAACTGATACACTTGAGAGCAAATAGCCAGTTCCAGAAAATCTCCTTCCCCTCATAAGGCCTATACAAATTGAGAAGAAGGAACAATCACTCCAATCCCATACTGAAATTTTCTATACGTAGTCCTGAGAAAATAGAAAAGCAATTTGTAAGGGAGAAACTTGATGAAATCCCCGTAATGATACCTCTAAAATGTCCAACCAAATCCATACCTTGGAACACTCAACCTAGAAATAGTTTCATCAATTCAACAATAAGGGCTTCATATGGATCCATCATTTCATGTGTAAAAACAATATCTGGTCTATCCATATTAACAAACCTCTCCGGATTTATTTTTTTATCCTATTCCCATAGGCACCTTAAATTTATAGATATGAATTTCATGAGGTACCCATCACCGAGGTTGTGCCCACTCTAAGGACCCCATAAATTAATTTTTGTCTATCCTACAATATTTCACAATGGGCATGCTTTAGCGTTGACATGTACCCCACCTTGTTTGGAATAGGTATTTTATGTCCATAAAATCCCAAACCCCCTGAGGCTTTCCACTAAGAAAAATTTCTAGACCTCAATAAATAGGGGTCTCTACCAGAAGAGGTTGAGGTAGAAACATGATACATAGGTCTATGAGATCCAGAGGCATGAGTGGATAAATATTATGATCTTTAGAGAGATTGATAATGAGAGAACCCACCCCCTCCTTCCTAGAAGGTAAATTTGATATTAACCCCCCCAAGAGAAGGAACTGGAGTTGACACCTTTGTGCAGGTAGGCACACAATACATAATGTGTTCAGAGATCAATACAAAGGAATGGTTTTGAGTAGGAATAGGCTTACAAGGAGCCAGATGTGGTGAAGTAATATTCACTCAAAGGTATTTAAGTTTGCTCCACTGAGAGGGTGCAAGGTCCAATTCATCCCCAAAGATAGAACATAGAGCCTGATTTACCAATCCTCGTGATTCCCTGGCATCCAAATCAACCTTAATATTGCTAAATAAAACTTATGTATTACAACCCAACTAATCAAATTGTTATTCCATAGGTTGAGGTCCACCTTCCTCCTCCACAAATAATAATGGATAGGTCTGTGCATCCAATATCTACAGAGCCCTAGTGGGACTAGTGAAATTACCTCCAAAATAATGTCACCCAAGCCCCAAAAATTTCTTTTGAAAGGGAAGCTCGCAGTATGCCATAACATTCCCTACTTGGTGGCACCTAGAGAATCAGAATGGAATGTTAACATAATATAATTGTTGATTATAAGAATGATCACACATCACCAACTCCATAGATTCAAATAGTCCTTGATGTGGATCCAGATCAACCAAAATTTGAGCCACCAAGTGCATACTTCTAGTTTTATATTTGTCATCGACAACTACAAATTTACCTAAGACATCTCTAATGGCCTTCAGTATTGAATCTAAATATAATTCTAAGGAAAAGTTAGGTATTTTAATCCAAGTAGGGAAACTTGTAAGAATCTCCTCCATAGCATCAAACAATAGGTGTCGAGGTTTAGCAATCAACAAATTCTTGCCCTAATACCATCGTCCCATTAGAACTTTACTTGCATAGTCTTTTGTAAGAATAAAAAAAATATCCACCCTCTGGATAGAAGGTGAACCACTGGGACATAGTCTAAAACTAGTTTCCACTCCGCTTGCATCCATGAGTGAAGAGATATCATTGAATCCCTCCTTCCACTAAATTCCCCCATAATGGCATGGTTGTCTAGGTCTACAATTTCACTTACTTGGAGATCTTCCCCTACAACCAAAGACACCCCACCACTGTGTAATTTAACAACCTGTTTACTCTTACAACCAGTGCTCTATTTTACCACAGGTAATCCATGATCCATATGGATGTTGGTGGCCTCCCACCTATTCCAACTACCTCATTTTGGCAGTTTTTTTCTAGTTTTTGGGTCCCGAACTTCCGAGGTTGTTTTGAGGCCCTAAACAATGTTTTTAGGTCTTGACATAGTCATAATATAGATGGAGTCAGAGTTTGATAGCAACATGTGTAGTCCTTGGATATACCTTTTGAACAGGCTATCGTGCGCCTAAAACGAAGATAGAATGCAAAAGTTACGACCTCGGGAAGTTGATGTACTATCTTACCCCAACGGGGCCCACATGAATTTTGGCGTTTCATCTCCTTGGGTTAGGTTTTTGGATGTCTAGGGTTTTGGAATTCTTGTTTATTGTAAAAATTCTTGGATATCCTCATTGTAACTATCATCTTGCGAATGAGCACAGTCGTTGCATCTCTTCTCAGAGATACGCCGCCACCATTCTAGCAAGCTTGTTTTCAGTCTACATTTTACAGTTTCAACATATTTCCTTATTGAATAGAAGTTGTTTTTACTGTATCTATCTTATTGTTCCTTGTGTTTCTGTGTTAAGAATAATAACAATCTGTATTCATTTCGTTATGCTCATAAAATCTGGATCAGTGGTATTAGAGCAGTCTGCTCCTTGTCATTATTAATGCATGCCCCCGACGATGTCAGGGTACAAAGAGTTGGGTCTTGAGCTTGTTTCTCTCGAGGACAAAATATCTCGCACGCCCAAGTGACCTCTCACGGAGGGAGAAAATAAAGAGGATGGGACAAGAGATTATTTCAAAATTTTGTTCAAGGAAGCCCTCACGCAACAGAGGAACAAGATGATGGATAGTTTTGTGCAAATCCTTCAGCAACTACCAACAGGAAACACATCTTCCTTGAGTGGAGGTGCCACCCTCTTCAAGGTACAAATAAAATTTGATATTCTTATATTTGAAGGTTATATAGACATGGATGTTGTAGACAAATGGTTAAATTTTATAGAAGGGTATTTTTTTGTCCATAACTTTTCGAATAGAGAAAATATTACTTTTGCACTCCTCAAATTCATTCCCCATGTCAAAGATTGATGGGATACTTTTTGTGAGAAAAAGGAAATAGACGAACCCTCATTATTTATAGTCGTGGTCACCTGGGATTCCTTCAGGGATGTTATTAAGGAACAATACTACCCTACTATAAGTTATGACAACGTGTATACAAAATGGACCACATTGCGGTAGGAAAGAGACCAAGCAATGCCAGAGTTCACAAATATCTTCCATACCTTGCGCACCAAGATGGGTATCAAATATTCTGAGTGACATATGGTGCTCAAGTATCGTGGTGGTCTGCATAGATACATCCAATCTGAAATGGATTTTCTGGACATCTCATCATTGGGCGCGACATATCAATATGTTGTCAAAATCGAGCAGAAGCTTAAACAAAAGACGCGACAATTTGGGCTGGGAACCCCTCACAACAAAAGCAAAGAAAGGGCAGCCCCAACCCGCAGAACAAAGGATAGAGAAAATATGGACAACCTTAGGACAACAAGTCTAATCCGTAAGCAAAGAAGGACACCAGAAGGATGAAGAAAGATATCGGGAAGTGGTGCGACTTCCATAAGAGCCTTTGGCATAACTCTGTTGATTGTCGCTCAAAACATTCGTTGGTGGTCGAGGTGAAAGCCTTTGAATCAGATGCAGGTTTTGAATCCGAGTCAGAACCATAAAGGGGAAGATGGATCATTGACGCAGAACCTAGTGCCACCATTTCTACCACAATGATCTAGCCCAGTGAACCAAATGAGCCAGAGGAAGGCGAGCGCCTCTTTCATTCATAGATGTGGGTGAAAGGCACCCCACTGCACTTCATCGTTGATAGTGATAGCCAGAAGAACCTCATATCAACAGAGTTCGTCAAGTGGCTAGCCCTTTCGACAACGTCACACCTACATCCCTACACCATTGGATGGCTATTCCAAGGGAGCAACCTTCGTGTCAGCCAACAATGTCATCTGTCGTACGACATCAAGCCCTTCAAAGATGAGGTATTGTGTGTTTTTGCTCCTCTTGAAGTTTGTGTTATTCTTTTGGGCAAACCTTATTTATGGAAACGTCATGTTGTATATGAGTCTAGGCCTCGCATTGTTATTATTACTTTGGATAGGAAATTGTACAGGATACATTAGGCAGTCCCACCTAGTGTTATTTCCTTGATCTCTGCCAAGCAATGCAGGAAGGTCATCTCTCAGACCAGGAAATCATCTCGTGATTCACTCTCAGAGTGAGTGAAATATTACAGCCACATCCAAGGCCTCCACGATCGACCTCTCCACATAGCAGAAGCAAGTGGATAAGGTTGTCAAAGAATACAAATGTATCTTCTCCTCACCTACTGGAATACCACTGCACTGGCAGGTCAAGCATCCCATCGATATGACCCCCAACACACCACTACCCAATGGGCCAGTCTATTGTCACTCTCTGTTAGAGAATGAGGAGATCAAGCGATAGATCCAAGAACTTCTCCACAAGGGGAACATCCATCCCAAATCATCACCTTGTTGGAGCTCAATCGTGTTAGTGCAGAAGAAAGATGGGACCTGGAGACTCTGCATTGATTGTCGGGCCCTAAATAAAATCACATTCAGGAACCGATGCCTGATTCCCTAAATTGAAGACCTCCTTGATCAGGTCAAGGGGGCCAAATACTTCAGTAAGATTGATGTGAAGTATGACTACCACCAGGTCCTAATAGAGCAGACAGATGTATGGAAGACTGCCTTTAAGTCAAAAGAAGGTATTTTTGAATGTCTAGTCATTCCCTTTGGTTTGAAAAATGCACCAACAAATTTCATGAGGATGATGGACGATATCTTGTGACCTTTCACCAATAATTTTGTAGTGGTGTATCTGTACGACATCCTCATCTACAACAAGACTTGGATGGAACACTTGCAGCATATTCATCAGGTTCTACACACCCTGCGACAACACCATCTATATGCCAACTTGGAAAAATGCTCCTTCGACATGGACAAGGTCCAGTACCTAGGCTACATCATTGATCAGAATGGTGTGCATGTGGATCCAACCAAGATCCAGTTCATCCATGACTAGCTAGCCCCAAACACACTCACTGAGCTTCTAAGTTTCTTAGGCCTTTCCAATTTCTATCGCGGGTTCGTGTTGGGTTTCTCCCATTTTGCATGGGCCCTCATCCAAGTAACCAGGGGTGGTGGTAAGGAAAATTTGTGTGGGGCATGTCCCAACAACAAGAGTTTGATGATTTGAAGGAGCACTTGTGCTCAACCTCCAATACTTTTATTACCGGACCTGCAACAACCCTTTGAGATTGAGATCGATGCTTCTCATTATGTTGTGGACACAATTCTCACTCAGAACGTCCACCCTGTGGCCTATCATAGTGAGAAACTATCTGATGTCGTCTATAAGTACCCTACTTACGATAAATAAATGTACTCCATTGTGCAAGCCTGCCGCCAGTTGAGGGATTACATTCTTGGGAAGGAGACAATCATCCATATTGATCATAAGCCATTGTATTTCATGTAGACACAAGGAAAATTGCATAATGACCGCCATCGGAAGTGGTTCACATAATTGCAACAATTCCACCTCAAAATCAAGTATAAAACAAGAAATACCAATGGAGTCGTTGATTGCCTCAGCCGACCTCCAATCATGGTACTCACCACGATGTTAGACTCTTGTGGCTACAAGACCTCCGGATGGTCCCACCTCTATGAGACAGGCCCTAACTTCACCACCACCTACCAAAGGTTGGGCGCAAACTCAGTTGTAACTAATTTCCATCTTCAGGATGGGTTGTTGTGCCATCTGGGCCATCTCTGCATTCCATCAAGTGAGCGAGCGAAGATTATCTGGGAAGCCCACTACAGTCGGGTGGTAGGAGACTTCAATGTCAAAAAGAAAGTGGCAGTGTAGCAACAACATTTCTACTAGACGAAACTTCGACAACATGTCCACAAGTACATCTAGTCCTGAACTATTACCAAATCGACCACTAAGAAACAAGGCCTATACACCCCTCTGCCTACTCCTGAAAAGCCATGGGAATCCATCTCAATGGACTACATGTCAGGCCTCCCATCAATCAAGTGAGGAAACTACTTTTTTTTTTTATGGTTGTTGATATCTTTTCCAAAATGGCTATTATGGTCGCCTGCAAGTATGGTCGCTTGTAAGAAGAGCATCACAACGGATTCCATTGTCAAGTTGTTCTTTGAATGAGTGTGGGTAAATTTTGGAATCCCAAAAACAATTGTCTCAAATTGGGATAATCGGTTCCTCATCACATTTTGATCAAACCTCTGGTCATTGTTGGACACCAAGCTCACCAAATCCATTGCCTTCCACCCCCAGACAGATGGCCAAACCGAGTTCGCCAATCGGATGATCATGCATATCCCGCACATGTACAATTCCAAGCACCCCCGCACATGGGATGAGATTCTTTCCTACGTTTAGCATAGCTACAATCGGGCCATACATAGCTCAACTGGCCATACACCCTTTCAGGTGGGGTTGGGATTCCAACCATTGGGTCCCATGAATGTTGCACTACCCCTTGTGGCCACCTCGGTCGACTCCTCACACACTCCAACCAAAGCTAACGAAGCTACCTAGTTCATTAAGAGGATCTATCACATCCACCAACAGGTTCAGTATATTTTACAGAAGTCTAATTCCAAGTATAAGCAGTGCCATGATCAACATCGGGTGCCACATAAGTTTCAGGTGGGAGATAAAGTTTGGTTGCACTTGCAGAAATAATGCCTTACAAGGCCCCATCGAAATATTCTCCCACTCGATTATGGACCTTACACCATTACCAAGATTGTGGGTGACAATGCTTTTGAGCTCAACATTCCCCCTTTTCTTGGCCTGTACCCAATGTTCAACATGGCTCTCCTTCGACCATATTTCCCACCATTATTGGAAACCGCAGAGATAGAAAAACAATTGACACCAACAGAGATCAACCCCGACGACATGCAACATGAATCCAATGATCATATTGTGGACACACAGGTCAAGGGTACTCGCCAACATAGGATTTGGCTTTATCGATTTGTCAAATAAAGGAAGCTCCTACACCAAGGCAAGTGGCTCACCCGGGGCCAAATTCAACAGAAGTTTCCTCATCTAATGGGGGAACTCAATGCAATGGAGACCATTTCTTCCTAAGGGGGGAGGATTTATCCAGATGGATTTCGGTGGCCTCCCACCTATTCCAACTGGATCATTTTGGCAGTTTTTTAGTTTTGCAGGTTTTTTCTAGTTTTTGGGTACGAACTTCTGGGGTTGTTTTGAGGCCCTAAACAATGTTTTTAGGGCTCACCACAGTCAAACTTTCGATGGAGTCAAAGTCTTATGGGAACATGTGTATTCCTTGGATAGACCTTTCCAACGAGCTATCATGCGCCTAAAATGGAGAATGCATGCAAAAGTTACGACCCCGGGAAGTTGATGTAGTAACTTACCCCGACAGGGCCCACATGACTTTTGGTGCTTCATCTCCTAGGGTTAGGTTTTTGGATGTATAGGGTTTTGGCATTCATTTTTATTATAAAAAGTCTTGGAGATCCTGATAGTAACCATCTTCTTGCAAATGAGCGCAATCATCACATCTCTTCTTAGAGATAAGTCGCCACCATTCTAGCAAGCTTGTTTTTAGTCTGCATTTTACAGTTTCAACATATTTCCTTATTGGATAGAAGTTTTTTTTACTATATATTTGTTATTGTTCCTTGTGTTTCTATGTTAAGAATAATAACAATATGTATTCATTTCGTTATGCTCATAAAATATGGATCAATCCACCACCCTGAAGTTCCCGAGGGTTGAAATTCCTACCAATAAACCTTAAAGTATGAAAGCTAGGAGAAGAAGGGTCTTCTCAATCATCTTCCTTTGGAACAAGAGTACAACACCGAGTCAAGGACTGAGAACCCTCTACCTCTCCACACATTCCAAATGTTCCAGCAAGGTTTGAATCCCCATGGCATTTACTCCCTGGACCTACTTCCTGACAATGATATCCCACGAGATCAATAGAAAGTGACAGATGTTAGAATCACGAGCCTCTAGCATATAAACCTTGCCAGAAATACCAGTTTCCATGCTCAAGCATAAATGCTCCAAATACAACATGAGAGTGGGGTTAATGAGATTATTTTCAAAGATCATTTCCACTAATAAGAAACTTTTAGAATAATCCATGAGTTGCACAGACTTGTCCATGTGGAAAAGTACTTCCCTATCCTCCCATGTGTTGTGAAAAAACTCTAGGGAACCCCTATAGAAACCCTTGGTTCCCCACACTGGTGCACTTATATACATGCATCGAAGGTTGTTATTACTAAATAAGTGAATTGTAGGTGAATTACATAAATACGTGCATCGAAGGTTGTTACTACTAATCTGTAATAAACTACCATTTTAATTCAATTCAAAACACACTATAATCGGTGTGTCTTAAACTTGTCAGTGCACCAATGCATGATTGTATACAATGCATTGAACGAGGTTTAGATATTTTGTTATACAATATCACTTTGATTTAAAAAACATGGGTGTGCTTCCATCAAGGACGCACTAGTGCATTCCCTATATACGTGCACCGAAGATTATTTTATTATTATGTAATAAAACTAATGTTGGTGTGACTTTAAACAGTAAGTGCATCGATGCATAGGTCCATCATATGAACCATATAAGGTTTAGCCATTTTTTAATACAATATTGATTTTAACTAAAAAAATTACAACTCATCGGAGCACTTCCTTAAATGATGCATCCGTGCATTTACAAACCCTAAGAAAACCAGTGCGTCCATATTTAGATGCATTAAATAAGGTTTATTGATCTTGTTATACAATATCTATTTTATTTAAAAAAACAAGAACTTATCATGCAACCCCTCATAGGGAACCCCCATGTGATTATATTATCTACACACCATAAAACATAAGCAATCTATTGCGTTTGTAGATCTTAAGCACATCTATGTGTCTATATGTAATAAGAATTGAATAAGATTTATACTTTTTTTCATAAATTATATCTACTTATTTAAACAAATTTCAAACCCTAAACACTATTCTTAATAACGTGTACATGCATTGGTTCATACAACAACTAGTGCACCAAATTATATATTTTAAAAACCCATACAGTGTGCCATAAACACAATATCACACTAGTCCATCTTACTATCAATCACTTCAAGGTAGGGTAAAGTATAATTAAAATTATTTACCTAACCGTCAATTCATTTTGAGATTTCCTTCAATGCTTCCAACCATACAAGCACCATTTCTCACCATCCTCGTATGAGTGCCCCGTTATTGATGCTATCATGTTGTCAGAATCCTTGATCTCTTTGCTTTGTTGGTAAATTTGGTTCATTTTTTAATTTTTCAAAATGATACCATATTTCATTTTTTATTTATGCAGCAACAAGGCCTCATTGATAGGTAAGAGACTAAGTAAATTGTTTGTTACCTCATTTACATTTTTAACGTATTGAAATTTAGAATTTTCCTGAACTTTACTTTTTTCTTTTTTCATTTAAAAAAAAAACAATGTGTGGTGCAATCAATATGTTAATCTTGCATTGAATTATGCAATGCATCCTATAAATTAACAAGATGCACCATTAGTGGAGCATCACTTAAAGTGGATCACACTCGTAAAACACAAAAATATATATCTTGCTCTTTTTCAATGATTTTCATAATATTAGGACACACCATTAGCAGTGCCTATAGGGCACCATTGAGTACTTTATAATTATGGAAATTCTCAAACTTGTTGGTGCTCCAGGAAATGTATGGATGCACCATTATTAATGAATATATACATACAAATCACATTGTCAAATCATATTTAAATTGTGCATTTTCTTGCACATGGCGATGCAGTTGTAGATGTACAATGGCACAATTAACAATGCTCTTAGACATCACAAGTGCAACCTTGAATCAAATTTCCCACCATTGTTGGTGCACTTGATACTTTAAGGAAGCACCATGAATTATTCTCTCTTACATCATAATTGCACCAATAATCTAATGAATTAAATAAAAATTTGAATTGTTGGTGTGTTACAAAATTTACTAAGCTATCACAATGAATTGTAGCTATCATGGTGTGTCTACATATGTGGTGCATCCGTTCTTTGACAATAGTTTTAAAATAATTTATCGACTTTAGTGATGCATTAATATTTAATAAGGAGAACCAATGATGGTGTGTTGGTGACAAAGATGCACCGTTGGTGGTGTTGTTGTGATAATAAAGAGTACCAAAATTTTTACAACGCTTTTTTTTTGCAAAGAAAATTAATTTCAATTTTTAATTAATATTAAAAATGGAAATTTAGTATAGATTGTTTATAATGTGTGTGTGCGCATTCTTAATGACATTTGTATGTGAATTAGAGACAATGATGATGGCAACACCAACTGGTTGACATGTACAACTTTATACATGAGTGGGAGGCTAGAGAGAGGGAGATGGATATGTACCATCATCCTATTACATCACATACTCATATCCTTTTAATGCATGTTGGGATCGTCAAGTTTTATGAAGAGGTTGCATCCCTCAATGGGAATATGTGCTTGTTAACAAAATTGATCCATCAATTGGATCATGTTAGGCTAGCATTCAAGGTCATTCCTAATCTGTGGTACCATCCCATGGAGGAGGATATTTATTTTATTACCAAGTTTTCTAGGAGAGGGGAGGATTTTCCCCAATTCCATGATTTTCCACTTGACGTCGTGGGAAAGAGCTAGCTAGCATGTGTATAGAGATATGTTAGTGAATCCATCACTAACCCTAGTGCCTTCCAAATTGTTGGTGGCCAATTGCATTTACATGCATTTGGTGTAGATGAGGTTAGGTGCCTATTTCTCATAGTCATGACACTAATACACTATAACTTTGATTTGTAGTGCATTAGTTTTCCTCTGATGCACTATGCACATAGTTTAGTTTATAGGTCTAGATTGATTAGGTGATTTTCTATTTTGTGCAACACATTTTTTTTCACTCTTGATTGCGTCTATGTTGTGTTTAATCAAAGGATTATATTACAATTTGCTTTAGATTTATTTACTTATTTTTTGAGAGGTCTCTGGTGACTCAACCTACAATCCACTACCTCCATCCTAGGTCGATGATTAATGCACATATGCACATGTGGCAACAATGTTTCCAAAGAGGGGATAGCCAGAGTGATTGTGTAGGCAAGTTATTTTAGAGGTATTTCATTTATTAGCTAATGAGGATGATCATGTCCTCGATCTTGTATAGTACTCATATGTAGGGATGGATCAGTGAGGATGTCAGAACATCTTATTTACTCCAACTAAGCCACCATATGAGAGAGGTAATATTATATTTAGATTTTTATTAATTTAGTTATATATTTCTTGTCTTATTTAATGC
>JZKD02S0654343.1:50549-63566 GCA_000966675.3 Picea glauca | reverse complement strand
GGGACCGAGGGAGAAATAGAAGCCCGAAACAACAAAGACACGTGGGAAGCAACTTGAAGTACATGTGGTATCCATGCAGAGGATGACTCGTGCTAGTGTGTCACACGCCAACCATAAGACATCGGGTTGGTAGATGACCCCCAAATAACCTCCCGAATTAGTTAATCATAATATTATTTTAATATGTGGTTAATATGTGAACGAGGATGTCAATCCTATTGCGTTTTTTATAGATGTGATACTCTTGTTTAAGTTTTTTCATGGGGCGTGTATAGTTCAAATATGGGACTTAGAAAATTTCTGTCTCAATGACTTGAAATAAAGTTTCCTGGAAAAAAGGACTAGGAATCACATATATTATACATTCAAATATGATAAACACAATTTTCTGACATCCAACATAGTTGAAGAAAAAAAAATTACCATTCCGAAAGCATCCCACAAGGCACTGTCGAAATTGTTCCCAAATTATTTTTCTTTGAAATTTATCAAAAATTAATAATGTATGTTACATATTTGTGGAAATTTAAATGCGTTTGTCATATAGACTAGGATTGGGGCTCCCGCGGACCATAAAAGAAATAAGTACAAGAAATAGGATTGTAGAAATAAGAAGTGCACGTCGGTAGAGAGGAAGACCTGAAAAGAAGAAATTGGAAGTTATGTGTCTTTGGTTAGAGATTTCTATTTAAAGAGGTAGAATAACTGGACTGATAAAGAAAGAAAGATGTGATCAGTATAGACTTACTATGAAGTTGATGTCTTTTTGTTGCCCTTGTCGACGACCACTGGAATCGTGCCAACCGGTTTTTGCCCTTCGTCGGTGAGCTTGTCCATTCTCCTTTGGAGCCATTCTTCAATGTAGCTTCTCATGGGGGCCACGTTGATTTCACCCCGGATTTCTATGTTGAAAAACTCGTTTTCTAATTTCCTTAGATCCATAGAAATACTATATAGAGCTTGTTCAGTTTCTTCATTGTGTGTCGAATAGTCCACTATCTAGTTCTCGACGTCATCTTCACCATATTCAAGGATGCCATAAAGCTTTTTTAAAGACAACCCCTTTAAAATATCAACGTGTTCATCGAAGGCTTGCTTGGTTAAGGGGAATGATTGAAGGATTAAGTTTGGGTCTTGAACCTCGTTGGTACTTCCGACTAAGTCTATTTGGGTCATGTTTCTGAATGATTCTTCTTTCTCTGATATGTCTTGTTGACATGATTCAACAATGAGCTGCAGGTTCTTAACTTTCTCTTTCCAACATGCTTTTAATTGTTTGATCTGGTTTGGGGAGGGGAGATCCTCCTTTCTTCTTTTCAGATCTGAGATGTTGATGACATGGTTGGAAAAAGGGATCACTATATGTAAATAGAAACGTTCTTCATTTTTTGAAATCGTCTGCAAATGTTCGTGCAAATCATTTTCCCTCGTTCGAAAGGAAGCTATGTTTTGTGATGTTTCCTAGGCTTTAGTAATTAGTCGCATTCTTTTATTGATATTATTCTCTACATAGCCTCTACAAGATGTGAGGAGGCTGGAGGATCCTTTTAACTTGGATGCAAGGGTGGTAGGCATTGTTATTGCACAGTTTGTAGCTAGGAAAAGGGTATAAGATTGAAGACCAAAATGGCGTAAAATGAACCTATCCCACCCATTGTCACCACGATGGGGAGGTTCTTTCTCTTTAGGGAGGTTAGGCCCAGCAGAGACGTCCCCGGTGACCTATGGTTTTGAAGAGGAAAAAGGCTAATAAGACCAAGATAGGATTTTCCCCCTTCACAAGTCACCACCCAAACAAAAAGTCCCGGCTAAACAACAAATAATAAAGTAAATCCCCCATGAAGAACACCTGCCCCGAAGAAGACAACAACAAACATATATATGCAAGCTATATTTCAATGGGTTAGTACTTCATAAGGCTATCTGATAAATATATATAAGCAAATAGCCATAAATGTTGACGAAGTCAATGTTTATCAATAGCAAATGAAAAATATAGCACTTCACCAATAAATATTGGAACGATGTGGCATTCAATGTAACCAATCAACACTTCATTTAATAAATGCTTTAAACCACCATTCAATTGATCATAAAGGAAAACGTTGCTACAATAAAGATGAAATATTCAATGATGACATCAACAACTTAGGGTTAGTAGGTTAGGGTTTTAAATTCAAAGAATTTAGAGAGTTGTTTGATCAACTTCACTTCAACGATAGAGGACTTTCCGATCAGTGCCTTAGGGTTTAATGGAGTCATAAGCGAAGGACGCACAGGTTGAAGGATGCAAGATTTAAAGGACTAGAGGGAAGAGTTTTGAGGTGTTGCCAAGGCAAGGCCTCAAAATCAAAACCCTAGGGGAGAGAGGCTCACTCCGATGTTTCTAAAGCAAGGCCTCATGCTCTCTCCTCCTTCTCGACAAAATGACTAGCTCAAGAATAAAATATAACCAAAACTAGAGGGTTTGATGAGGTGAGGTGTTGCTACAACAAGGCCTTGCAACAAACCCTAGAAAGAGTATGGCCCTAGTGTAGTAGACCTAGTCCAGGGACGTCTCACTCTTCTTGGCTTTTAATTGGTACGACTAGCAAAGAGGAAGAAGAAATAGGAGAGTAGCTACGGCTAGGCTCTTTCTTCCTTCTTCAATGGCTGAAAATTTCTCTATCAAGGGACATGAGACAAGGACCTACTTGTGTGCTTGTCACCTAGGGTTTTGATTAAGCAAAATCATAAATACATGCAAGAAATTAAACTACAACCATTCATTCAAGAATTTTTGCAGAAAAATACTTACAATTCACCAAGAAATAACCATGCAAACCCTAGTTGTAACACCTTCCTTCAAGAGAAACACCATAAATGCCAAAAAATCACTTCATTCAACAAGTGGGAATCACTTAATCCATCCAAATACCCAAGAGAGGGCGCCAATTTAAGACCTCACTAATGAGTGAGTTAGTTGTGATGATAAAATGAGGATCAAAATCCTCAATATATACTGTATCAATGACCTAATTTACTTTTTAGGTAATAAAAAGGTCGACAAGGCCATAATATCAAAATTATATTGTTTTTACATTAAATGCTAGACTAAAACCCTAATCAAGCAAAAAGGTAGGACATCACCCCTTCCTAGGATGACGTTAGCCCCTATCAGGGCAAATGTAGCTTCCTGAAGCAAGACGTTATCCCTCATTAGGCTCCTCCAAGCTGCCACACGTGTCAACTTCCCTGTCCATCTGCCAACATGTTCATGATGACATCATAAGCCTCCTGGTGACGTCCTGGGCCATATAGAGCCAACGTCCCTCTGAAAGTGGGTCAATCCCCTAGGCTAAGCAGTGTCGGGGTGCCTCTTGTGGAATGTTCTCTTCTTCTCTGGTGCCAAGTCTCTAATCATTCTCTGCCCTGTCTCTGCACTCTGATGGGGTCTTAGCATCCATCTGGTGGGCTCTTCAGCTCCATGGAGGTCCGAACTGATCATCTCCCCATGTGTACCGGTCCAAATGGTACCTATCCGTCGGGCATAGTCCTGCACATCAAAAGCTACACCCTCCATGGGCTCATCAGTCACAGGGATCATAACAATGTCAATCACATCTCATCATTAATATTATTAAACATATGCATAAAATCCCTAATACATTTGTCAATAGCTCAAAGAGATTGCACAAGCCTGCTATAAAAATCTGGAGGAAAAGGCAAAATGTTCTATTGGGCTAGTGTCCATCGGAAAAGGTGATTTCTCAGAAGAAGACCTCATCAAAACCATGTGAGTGGGTGATGTGGTTAAGGGAAGTACAAGTATGTGGGTGTAGTGAGGGCCAATGATGCAATATGTTATTTGTGGGTGCCTTTGTAGAAGGCGAGTTGTACCTGTCATAGATGCATTCTTTCCAAGTCCACTGCCTTTATTCTTTTATTCTTTTATTGCTTTTATTTTTCTTTTTGTTCAAGAGCTAATCATGGGACACTGCCCTGGTGTGGTGACCAGTGGTGGCAGTGTTACCCACAAGCACTTTAATAGAAATGAAAGGTTGGCTCGTGATGAGACCCCCTTTCCCTTGGCCATGCAACCAAGAGTCACTGAATTGGCGTGGTAACCAGCTGGTGGCAATGTCATACTACTAGATACCCATGGACCTAATAGGCTGGCTCATGATGAGACCCCCTATCCTCTGACTAGGTCTTGTTTTATTATTTTTCTGGGTACCTGTTGTTTCTTGCTGAGAAGCCTTTTATTGATTTCTCAGTGATCCCTGGGCGAACCATCTCGAGGTTTTATTCTTAGGCTTTTATCTTTTACCATCTTACTTTTACCTTTTGGGCCTTTAGACCCTTCTTCCCACAAGATAAGGTGCAATCCTGAAAATAGGTCAACCCGATGCCCGGACAAGGTGAGTGGGACAAATGAGTGGGAAATAAGATGAAATAGTGGTGCTACGATGGGAGTGGGTGATGGCCTTTTAGAATTCCCCCCAAGTGGAAAACCAAAACCTATGGACAAAGGCTTGCTAGGACACCCTGTCAATCCCCCCAAACATGGTCAAGTGGGAAAATGTAAGATCCAAGCAGTTGTTAGAAATAAAAGGAATCAGATGCATATATTTAAAGGTTTTAATGACCAAAGGTGACACATACCATGATACCTGGACCAATCACCTCATGGAGAAAGAATTTTGTGGGTGGGAAATCCCTCTTACAGACTAGCACTAAGGGTTTGATCATGCATGCAAAAATGACCTAAAGATTCTTACTTTTTACCACCATCCCATGCCGAAACCCCCATTAATCATATGTAAATACAAGGCTCAAGAGATTAAGTTGATGTACCTTATTTTTCGTGTTTTGATGTCGATCCCTTTTCGCGCTTGGTCGTTCTTTAACTGCAACTCTCCTCCCAATGCTGACCTACATTCACTAAAGACAAACAAAGAACTCCACATGCATTTGATCTATGAATTAATAGGTTAGAGATTTAATCAATCATACAATCAATATTCCAATAATGACAATCTCATATGGTGGGATGGGAAAATAAATTCTTTTATTAACTTCACAATGATACCGTACAATGATAAAGTCAACCACTGCTCCTCGATCATGGTCCTGGTCTCTTCTTCCACTGTCTTCCAACTGCTTTGCTCTATACTTCTCTTTGCACAAGAATGGCTAAAGGTTGGGACAACGGGAATGCTTAATCGGGTATAGTTTCTTTACTATGATTCTCCTCCTCCAAATGGGACCCCTAACCCTTCTTTTATAGGCTAGAAGAAGCTAGGTATTTGGTCGAAACTCCAGCCATGCATGGCCGAAAGGTTTAGTTAACTTACCGAAAACTATGTGTTCTGTCAACAACTTTCCTTTTTCCATGCTTTTGTAGGTACACGCGGGTTGTCTTGGGCCAGCTAGTATGTACACGCGTGCAGTAATGGAGCAGGGCACGTGGGCCTTTATAAAAGGGGTTTTTAAGAAGAGTTGTTCAACAGTGTTTTGGCAAAGAAGGAATATGAGATGGCCTGATGCCAGGTAAGGATGTCTGGTGCAAATTAGGGTTATAACAGATGCCCCCTAATGTGTGAGGTCAGAAGAGCATCTGATGGCCAAAATACATTAACAATCTTCACTGATGTTCCGAACAAGTGAGCCCAGGGACCAAAAATCAGGAGGTGCCGTTTGCAAAATAATAATTGTCTCATCGAGGCGGGCATACCCATGCTCGAGATAAAATAAAATCATGGCTACCAATCAAATACATTGTAGATCCATGTCATATAACTATATAAAGTGTAGCCACGAGCAATACACAATGGAGCTACATCTCGAAATCAAAAAGATATATGTGTAGAGTATCCATCTTCTAGAAGCTGATAAGGCCCGATGGCTGGAGATGAGGTCTTCAGAGCTCGAGAAACAACTTCAAAATATTCAAAACTCGGGTAGGAGTGTAATATGAGTGCACAACTTCACTACCCAGAGGTCTTCGACGACTCGTCGGTCATGGACTTGAGAATCTTGATGATCAGACTGAAGGATTCATTGATTTCGAACAAAGACTTGATTGGGCGTTCAGGATGGTCGGGCATAAGGGTAAGAGACAAACTGTAGAGGGGCTGAATCAAGCTTGGTAAAAACTTCCCTTGGACAATAGCACGACAAATGATGAGACTCAGGCATCATGGTATTAACATAAGTTTACGAGGCAGGAGGCAACACAAACTCTCCATATGTTTGGAAGAATAACCAAATGGAGGAGGACACAACTCTATGTAGTGAGAACAACTTCCTAAGGTCGTATTAAATCCCAGAGTTTGACGAACAAACAGACAGATGTGCTTTATCCAAGGGCGACTCATTATGCTGCCAATAAAGAAAATACTTTTCCCTTCCTCCTTTTGGGGTATATTTGATTTTTTTTGTTGTCTTTTTTCAATAATTTTGGAAAAAGAATAAAAGAATGTTACGTTACAAATGAGGAATGAGTGTTGCAAACATACAAGTTCAAGGCGCAGGGACAAGACTGATGTTCAAAGTAAGGACACTCGGGAAAAATTCTCCAGGGGCCAAAGGTGTCAATACACAGAGGCAAAGTGCTACAGGGCTTGCATATAAGGCATGCTTTAGATGGTTCAGTTGAGAGCAACAAGGAGCGGGCATTAGGCCAAAGACGCGGGTATGCAAATGCGATTAATAAAACACACAATGGTAACGTCCTTCGATGTGAGTTTAACGAGCCCAAAAAAGGTAAGATCGACGGTTTTTCATATTTAGAGAGTCTGAAAAACGTAAAAGGAGACTCTACTGGGGTACCTTTTTCGAAGGTAGTCTAGTCGGTTCGAAAAAGGGGTAAACTAGCACTGAAAATACGTCTATTCAAAACCATTTTAACGAGTGTGATAAATACAAGATCACTCGGCTATTTTTTCATTTTTAAAGAGTCTGAAAAAAACTTAACTATGGACTCCGTTAGGAATGTTCTTCTGGACCATTTTAATGAGTGTGAAAGAATAAGGTCACTCGACGATCTTTTCAATTTTAGGGAGTCTGAAAAGAGCTTAACTATGGACTCCGTGAGGGTTCATTTTTCATAGATTTAGTCCCTCATGCTCGAAAAAAGGTTAAAATTATACCTAAGAGTACTCTTCTAGAGAACTGAAGTTCCTTAGAGTATACCTTTGTTCGTACAATTGACCATCCAGACCGAAAAATGGGTAAACTACCACCGAATAGACGTGACTTCAAATTTCAGTTTAACGAGCGTGAAAGGCCACAAGATCACTCGAAAATCTTTTCATGTTTAGAGGGTCTGAAAAGGGCTTAAAAGAAGACCCGTGGGGGCTATGACTCATGTATGAAACTGGTTCAGGTAGAGCCTACTGCTAGGTTCAGACCAAGAGTCTCTTCGATAGTCAAGTTGGGAAGTCGCCCAAAAGGGAATAAAACACAAACCACAGTGTAAGTCCTGCTATGGGATAGAAATCGTAGTCATGGCTTCAAGGATAGCCTCATATGAAGGCAATTCAAAATCTGAGAAATCATGCAAACGAGGGTCAACAGTCCCAACAGGTGAAGTAAACTAATCATACTCCATATGACGATAGAGGTTCTGTCCAGGACTGACAGAGTCTATCAGCAAAGAATCACGATCATGAGGGCTTGAGGATATATTAACAACGAGATCAGACTCAAAAAGATACTCAAGCCCACTTGGACCAAGAGGGGGAAGCAAGGGCTCCCATGCCCCCATTGGATACACCAATGGATAAATTGCTGATTCGAAGTCTTGAGAAGGAAAACATGATTGCACAGGTTCCTGCTCATAAGCAATTGAACACCGAGGATAAGATGCCACATAATTAACCCGTGGTGGGGTAGAGTGTACATGAATGCTAGGAACATATAAAAGGGTAGTTTGAAATAATGTCGAATTAGGATGGTGATTATCAGATGCCAGTTGGTCAATAGTAACAATGCTTCCATTGTGATGGAAGTGCATCACCCGGAAGAGCGTAGACACCACAACATTCATAGCATATACATAATCACGCCCGAGAAGCATATTGAAATCTAACGGGCCTTGCACCACTATAACATCAACAAGGACAATTTTCCCACCTAACGAGATAGGCAACTGAGGAAGAACCCCTAAACAATCACTAGGACGTCTGTCAAAATCCAATAGCTCATGTGAAGTAGACACAAGCTTGGGAGATCCCAAGACTTTCCAAACTGAGGAGGATAAAATACTTGCGGAGGCTCCTTCATCCACTATACATCGATAAATGTTTGTTGAATTAACTTCAACCCTTATTTGAAAAGGTGCATAAGAAGGAAGATGAGGCTCAACAAGATCATTCCAATCAAAGGAAACCATCCTAGGGCTTGGAGGGGGTGTACTCGGAACGAGTGGAATGCCCCCTTGTTCTGAAAGTACTGAACTGGAAATGCTAAAAACATAGTTGGTAGACACTTCACTCCCCAAGAGAGGAGTGGTATAAGTCGAAGACTGCGTTGGTGTGACCACTTTCTCAACCAATGGTTGAAAAGGCTGTGGGTCTACATGGTCTAAAGGCACCTCATCCCCCAAAAGAGGAGTGGGATCAGTCGATGACTGCATCGGTATGACCACTTTCGCAACCAATGGATGAATAGGCTGCGAGACTACATGGTCTAAAGGCACCTCACCCCCCAAAAGAGGAGTGGGATCAGTCGATGACTGCATTGGCATGACCACTTTCTCAACCAATGGCTGAATAGGCTGAGAGACTACAAGGTCTAAAGGCACCTCACCCCCCAAAAGAGGAGTGGGATCAACCGATGACTGCATCGGCATGACCACTTTTGCAACCAATGGATGAATAGGTTGCGAGACTACATGGTGTAAAGGCACCTCACCCCCCAAAAGAGGAGTGGGATCAACCGATGACTACATCGGCATGACCACTTTCTCAACCAATGGCTGAATAGACTGCGAGGAAACCTCAAAAGACTCAGAATCATAAGAGCTTGCAGACAGGGACCGCAATATTTGTACCTTTGGAATGTCAGGGCACAAATGAGTAAGGTGATTTCCCTTGCAAAGCTTACAAGGGAACTTAGGCTTACGTCCTATCCGTCTAGGTTTCTCAACAGAATTAATGCCCCCAACATGACTAGTAGTGGTTGGTTGCACATCTCCAACATGACTTGCAGAGGTTAGTGATGGGTTGATAACATGACTTGCAGAGGCTACATACCTATTACCAATATGACTAGCAATGACTGGACTTTTTCCCCCAGCATGACTTGCAAAGGGTGAGTGTGTGCCCCCAACATAACTTGTAGAGGTTGGGTGCTAGTCTTCAACGTGACTTGTAGAGGTTATCGACCTATCTCTAACATGACTCGCACAGGTTGTTGATTTCTTCTTCCTATTCTTCCTCTTTCTATTTCGTTTAGACTTCCGGTTACTAGTACCTGTACTTTCACCAGAGACGAGAGAAGGAGGAGGAGAAGACTTTGTTGACGAAGAAACATCAACAGGGTGCCCATGAATTAAGGTGCTTAACTGAGAAGCGTTAAGAGAAGTCAGGACATTTGGAATGGTACCCAACCAAACCGGTAATCCCACATTCAACCCAGGAATGTACAAAGTGCCCATCAAAGGGACACCAACGTTTCCGAAGAAAGAAAAAGCACAAGAATCCCCTTGCAAAGAGGTTCCTTGGTTGGTATCATCGGGAACTTTAGCCATGAATATATTATGCAGAGGTTCTCCCCTTGCGGGATCGTTCAAATCTGTAAAAGTCTCACACACTGACTTTGAAGAACCAATGTTATCAAAACAACGCCTATAAAGAGGCGGCTCCTCGTTTCTAAGCGGAAGACTGAAAAGTCCTCTCAACCGACGGAGTGGGCGGTCTACCACCCTAGGTCAGAGACCCAAATCCACAACTGACTAACTCACTATGGAAAACTAGGGAGCACAGAGCACACACTAAAAGTTCCTAAAGGCAAATCAAGCAAACGACTAACTAGTTGGAAGAACAGTTACACCAACCAACACTAGAGAAACTTACCGGTGCAAGTGCAACTCGAAAATGGAATCACCCTCCGGGTATAATATGAAAAGCATGGCCCAATGTTTGTCCTAGGTACCGTGGTATACCCCCCCAGTCACCTGTGTATGTCACTAGAAAGATAGGCAACTAGGTTGCCAACGCACGAAGAGTCACCAGGCGGGTACAGTCAACATTCGGGTAGACCACAACAAGCAGGGTATCAAGCCCGAAACTTTCCAAGGGTATCGAAAGCAAGTAGTCTGGAAGACAACTAAGGACCTCGAACGGATTCGAGACCCACGGAGCTCCATGGAAAATGAAATTGACAGAATCCCAAGACAAGCCCTCTATATGTGTTCTCCACTAGGATTGGTCCGACTTTGGAGGGGTTATCTCTGCTACCTTTCCGCACACGACCTCGTGTTTAGCCCCTGTGTTAGAGGGGGGTCCCAGATAAATTTCATGATACTGGACTTTTACACTCCTTAGGACAGACTCGTATGTTTGTTTTATAGCCTTGAAGAGTTTCCTCTCCAACCTAAATTGAGGCTCTAGCCTAATCTAGTTTATGGACCCTACAAACATAAAGTCGAGTAATTTTTAATTAGCCTTCTTTTTATTGGCTTGATTTACTCAAAAGGGTATGGTAGTGCAACTGATGGTGTTAAGACTCTTGCAAAAAATGATGAAACTTATATGAACACTGGCAAAGAATGATTATATATATATATATGTTTTAAATGCTTTTAAGATGAGAAGAAAACACAACACTATGTTAATTTCTTTTCTTTTTCAAATAACAATGCAAAGAAAATGCCAGGAAAGAAAGAGATCTAACAAACTAAGTTTTTTTTTTATATTTTCTTCCAATCAAAGAAGAAATAACAAAAGATTCTAAAAGAAACTGATGAATGCATGATTCATGCCCCCCCCAATGCAACTCATTTTCCTTAAAATTTCAAGCTAAAAATAAGTTAAAAAAGCTAGGAAACACAAGAAATCTTTCAATGAAAAAGCAAGCTATGCTGGAATCCAACCTAGGCTAAAACTGCTATGACAGAGACCAAGAACCCTGAGAGGTATAACTCTTGACAAGGAAAGGATGACTGCCTCTCCTTAAACCAAAAACTTTTCTCAACATGCACGCTGCTGAAAGTTCAACAACCAGCGTGTGCACATGAGCTGTGTAAGGTCAGAGCGCATGTACACGCATGCAGACCTTATGCTGGCCGCGTGTACCTCTACAACTCTTCAAAAAATGAAATGAAAAGCAATCAAGCACTAGCAAAGACTACTGGTATTGAGAACTAGAATCTCTTGAAGACTTAGAAACTTACTTTGACAGAAAAAGAAAACAATTGAAGGAAAATTTCATAGAACAAAACCAATTTGAGGTGAAACCTAAGCTACAAAACTGCAAAAAACAGAGACTAGAATGAGTTCCAGAAAACCCCTGAGAAGGATTACTTATGATAGGGGAGAGGATGACTGCCTCTCTAAAAGAATTTTTCTAAAATCATACACACGACTGACACTTCTTCAACTAGCGTGTACACGCGGGCTGTGTGGGGGTATGGCGTGGGTACACGCGTGCAAACCTTATATAGGCCGCGTGTACCTCTGTTGGTCTCGAAAAAAAGATGTAGTCAAGTAAAGAAACAAAGATAACTGGTATGGAAGACTAGAATCTCTGTTAGCTCAAACTTTTGCAGAAACTTTAAAAACAAGTAATGAAACCAATTTTTAAAAAATACCCAAAAAACAAAATATTCCCAGAAACCCTAGAGATCCCCAGTATGGTCGCCAATTCTGTTGTGTGTGGGAAATCCCTCCTATGGACTAGAACTAAGGGTTTTATCATGCATGCAGAAATGACCTAAAGATTCTTACTTTTTACCATCATCCCATGCCTAAACCCCCATTACCCATATGTAAATACAAGGCTCAAGAGATTATGTTGATGTACCTTATTTTTCGTGTTTTGATGTCGATCCCTTTTCGCACTTGGTCGTTCTTTGACTGCAACTCTCCTCCCAATGCTGACCTACATTCACTAAAGACAAACAAATAACTCCACATGCATTTGATATATGAACTAATAGGTTAGAGATTTAATCAATCATACAATCAATATTCCAATAATGACAATCTCGTATGGTGGGACGGGAAAAAAAATTCTTTTGTTAACTTCACAATGATACCTTACAATGATAAAGTCAATCACTACTCCTTGATCCTGGTCCTGGGCTCTTCTTCCACTGTCTTCCAACTGTTTTTCTCTATACTTCTCTTTGCACAAGGATGACCAAAGGTTGGGACAAAGGGAATGCTTAATCGGGTATAGTTCCTTTACTATGATTCTCCTCCTCCAAATGGGACCCCTAAACCTTCTTTTATAGGCTAGAAGAAGCTAGGTATTTGGTCGAAACTCCAGTCATGAATGGCCGAAAGGTTTAGTTAACTTACCCAAAGCTATGTGTTCCATCAACAACTTTCCTTTTTCCGTGCTTTTGTAGGTACACGCGGGCTATCTTGGGGCAGCTAGCGTGTACACGCATGCAGTAATGGAGAAGGGCGCATGGGCCTTTATAAAAGGGGTTTTTAAGAAGAGTTGTTTAGCAGTGTTTTGGCAAAGAAGGAATCTGAGATGGCCTGATGCCAGGTAAGCATGTCTGGTGAAAATTAGGGTTATAACAAAGAACTCTTTCTGATACAGGACCAAACCGATGGTGATGGATGCTACCGCTGCTGACAAGATAAGGATGATGGAAGAAGAAAAGATGGGCCCTCCAAGTCTATGTTTAGGTCAGTCCTGCTCTCGATACTCCATGTCTAGGACCTGTGGGCCTCGAGACATGATCTCCTAGTTATCCCTAAAAAGTGTGGATAACATTTGGCTCCAACTCGGGGACATGTGCTCATCGTAGAGTGCATGAGCACCTCAACATCTCTGGCACAACATGCAGACCTGCTC
>JZKD02S0654343.1:20777-37767 GCA_000966675.3 Picea glauca | reverse complement strand
ACCCCAAAAAGAGGAAGGGAAAAGTATTTTCTTTATTGGCAGCATAATGAGTCGCCCTTGGATAAAGCACATATGTCCATTTGTTCATCAGACTATGGGATGTAGTATGACCTTATGAAGCTTTTCTCGCTATATAGAGTTGTTTCCTCCACCGTTTGGTTATTCTTCCAAACATATGGAGAGTTTGCGTTGCCTCCTGCTTTGTAGACTTATGATTAACATACATGCTATCTGAGTCTCATCATTTGTCATGCTATTGTTCAAGGGAGGTTTGTCACTAAGCCTGAGTCGTCCCCTTTGCAATATGTCTCTTGTCCACATACCCGGCCATCCTGAACATCCAATCAAGTCCTTGTTCGAAATCACTGAAGCCTTCAGTCTGATCATCAAGATTATCAAGTCCATGACCGACGAGCAGTCAAAGACCTCTGGGTAGTGCATTTGTACACTCATATTACACTCCTACCCGAGTTTTGAAGTTTTTGAAGTTGTTGCTTGAGCTCTGAAGATCTCATCTCCAGCCATCAGGCTGAATCAACTTCTGGAAGATGGATACTCTATATGTATATCTTTCTAATTTCGAGATGTAGCTCCGCTGTGTATTGTTCGTGGCTACTCTTTATATTTATTTGACATGGATCTACAATGTATTTGATTGGTATCCATGGTTCTATTTTATCCCGAGCATGGGTATGCCCGCCTCGGTGAGACATTTGTTATTTTGCAGACGACACCTTCTGGTTCCTGATCCTTGGGCTCAATCGTTCGGCACATCAGTAAAGATTGGTAATGTATTTCGGCCATCAAATTCTCTTCTGACCTCACACATTAGGGGGCATCTGTTATAACCCTAAATTGCACCACACATGCTTACCTAGCATCATGCCAACTCATATCCCTTCTTTTCCATTTCACTGTTGAACAACTCTTTCAAAATCCTCTTTTATAAAGGCCCACGTGCCCTAATCCATTACTGCACGCATGTACACGCTGGTTGACCCAAAAAAGCCCACGTGGACCGACAAAAGCATGAAAAAAGGAAAGTTGCCGATGGAACAAAAAGCTATGGGTGAGTTAACTGAAACTCCCGGCCATGCATGGCCGAGGGTTCGTCCAAATACCTAGCTCCTTCTAGTTTATAAAAGAACGGGTAGTGGTCCCATTTGGAAGGAGGAAAAATATAGCAAAGAAACTCTGCCCATTTACATATTCCCATTGTCCCAACCCTTTAGCCTTTCCTTGTGCCAAAGGAGATTCAAAGCAAAGAAGTTGAAGGACAGAAGAAGAGGAGCCGAGGATCAGGTTCAAGGAGTGGTGGTCGGTCTCAACTTTTGTAAGTTGACTCATTCTAAGTAATAAAGAGAATGATTTTCCCATCCCAATTCATGAACTGTTTATAGTTTGATCAGTATATGTTTGGATTTCTAACCCGTTAGTATATAAGTAGTATGCATGCATAGTTGTTTCTTGTCTTGGATGCAGGTCAACTTTGGAAGGAGTATTGCAAACAAGTAATCGAGCACAACGGAGGATCGAAATCAAACGCCGAGAACGAGGTAGGTTGATCTTTCCATGCATTTACTAAGAAAAGGGGATTTGAATCTAAGGATGAAGGTAGAAAGTAATTTCTATTCGGTCATATCTGCATGCAAAGTCTGAACTCTATTTGCTAGTCCGTAGGGTGATTTTCCCCAACAACAGAGTGGTACAAATGAGCAAGAAATAAGATGAAATAGTGGTTCTATGATGGGATCGAATGATGTCCTTTCAGAAGTTCCCCCAAGTGGAAAAACAAAACCTATGGACAAAGGCTTGCTAGGACACCCTGTCAATCCCCCCAAACATGGTCAAGTGGGCAAATGTAAGATCCAAGCAGTTGTTATAAATAAAAGGAATCAGATGCATATATTTAAAGGTTTTAATGACCAAAGGTGACACATACCATGATTCCTGGACCAATTACCTCATGGAGCAAGAACTCTTTATGATATAGGACCAAACCGATGGTGATGGATGCTACCGCTGCTGACAATATAAGGATGATGGAAGAAGAAAAGATGGGCCCTCCAGGGCCATGCTAAGGTCAATCTTTCTCTCGGTACACCATGTCTAGGACCTATGGGCCTCGAGACATGATCTCCTAGTTATCCCTAAAAAATGGGGATAACATGCACGGTTTTTGCTAAAGGACTGGCAAACACTGGGGTAGGAATCAACGCCTCCTCCAATTTCTTGATTTGACCATTCAGCCTGGCATTCTTTTCTTCAATTCTTCCAATGGAATCATCAAGAGCATCTTCAGTTGTGTGGTGAAATCGAGAGGTTTGGGATGGATGCATTTTCCTAAGGTTTATCTCTGAACGAGATTTCCCTTTCTTATTTGTTACATCTCTCTTTTCAATAATTAATTTTTTAGATTGGCTGTAAAAAACAACGCTATGGAATACAAAGGATTCATCTTCGTAAAAAATTTCGGTCTCAACTATTTCCATTGTCGAACTATGGTGCATCGCGTCCGCGTGCGGATCAAATTTGTGAAAAACGACATCCACAAAAGTTTCAAGTTCCATGTCCTCACTTTCAGTTTTGGGCTCTTCCGCCTGCCCTACAATGTTTTTTTTCTTCTTCGTCATGGGAAGCTTGTGAGAACTGTCAATTTTTCTATGAGGAGGGTTGTTATATCCTCCTCCATTTGAATATTTTTGGGTTGCTTTCTTATTGGGGTGGTTCATTGAAGCAACGCTCTGTGATGTCGTGCTCTTGGGAGTGCTGGCTGAGGACTGGACACTCTTCTTACCTGATCCTTTTCCTTGTTGTCTGTACAATTGAGTTGCGCTTTGCAATGTCTCTACATCGCCATCGTTAGGAGCAAGAGTGTTGTCATCACTGTATTTGTCTTCGGTCAGGCGTATATGGATAAAATATTTTCTAAAGCCAACTGATAGTAAATATTCTTGAAAAATCCCATTAGGGTTGAACCCTCTTATCTTTTCAACATATTTTAGGTTCAAGTTCTTGAAATGGCCTGCGAATTCGTCAATCTTGTTTAAGTTTATGAACACGAAGTCCCCGACTTTCCAGGGCAGAGGAATGAACTGTTTTTTTCTCTTGCCATGGAATAAATGCAACCAATAGTTGTATTGCCTTTTTATTTCTGTAACAAACATCTTGTCTGTGATGTGACATGGAAGGAAAGCAAGATTTTCATTGGAGACAAAGATCAATATTACACTGTAATTTTCCATTCGTTCAAGTGTCCCCTTCCTGTACAAAAAATTGGTTTACTGGCCAGACATCCCAGGAGCATCCTTTCCTAACAATAAATCTTTGAAAATCGATACAAAGTAATTAAAAACGTCATAAAAACAATGGGAGGCCTTGTGCCTCCACAAGGCTAGGTACCATAATGTTACTGGGTCAAATTCACAGTTGATTTTCTTGGATAGAGATAGTTTTGGAAACAGACAACAATGTGCTATTGTGAAAATCAAGTAGGATGACATATACAATTTATTCTCTTCTTTTAATCGTGACAGTTGGGAACATATTTCAATGGAAATTAGCTTCCCCCAATAAAAAATGAATTGTTCCTTGACTGTGAAGTACAAAATATAAAGAACTATGCGGGAAATGCTTGCCGTGGATTCCTGTCCCATTATTCTTGTAAACAACCAAGCAATTTCCCAGAATGGATTTCTAAAGGAACTGACCTCCAACTTTGTGATATCTTCAAGAACTGTTATCGGGTCTTCGAGGAACTCGGGTAAGAGGTCCAACCCGTTTCCATGTTTTTCTAGGAACTACCTGCAGTCTTGTCCTATGAAGGTTAATGTTGGATCCAACAATCTTAACATATTGTGGAAGACCTAAGGTGAAAAAGAAACAGGAGAGTGGTCGTGCAGTGGAATAATTCTTTGTCTTGAAATATATTTTTTGGTGCACCAAGAGACCACCTCCTTACAGTCAAAAACCTCAGGGATGAAGCCCACACAAGTGATTCCATAGGTCCAAATCACTTTGTTCTAGGCAGAACAAGATGAATAGTAAGAGTATTCCATGGACCATTGGAAGTTCTGGTCCTCACGTCTGAAGATATTTATTGTATATCCACAGACTTGTTGTCGAGTTTCTACCATAACTTTACGAGAATGTTTGTTTGCTCCAGATGATGTTTGAAATGAAGAGTTGGAAGGGATAGTATAACCCTCTGCAAATCTTGGTCTAATGTGTGTGAATGGGAGATCTCCTTGAGCCTTTCGCTCATTAATGACAATCTCGGTGGTTGTTGCATGATGCATTGTTAGCATTAAAAACAAGTAATTGCATACCTAGAAGTGCGAAGATGGCGGGTACGACAAAGAGAAATTAAGGATTGGAGATTTCATGAACGCACCAACATGATGACTCGTGTTTGAGATGAACAATCGAAAGGGATAATATAACTCTCCACAGATCTTGGTTTAATGCATATTAATGGGAGATCTCCTCGATTGTTTCGCTCATTAATGACAATGTTGACGGTTCCTGCACGATGAGTTGTTAGCATGAAAGGTTACTAATTTCATATTTAGAAAGAAGTATGAAGGTCGCGGGGACGATAAAGAGCAATTAAGGAGTGTCTAATTATCGAAAGTGGTCGGGCGGGCTTCAAAATAGGGTTACAAGGTACAACCATTAGAGGTGAGGGCCTGAGGGTCAAATTGTATGTCTCAGAACTTTTTGAGTGAAAAAATCATAACACGAAAGAGGGTATGATGGAATAGTCCAGAGGTCAATTTGTATATCGCAAAACTCTAGGTACTGTTTGTAGGCCACATAACAATGGATGCAAAATCGTGAGCTCTCCTGTCTAGAAACCCGCAATTGAAAAATTGGCTTAAGTATGGAATAGGGAAACGGTTGTCCGGACTCATTTTTGCTAATATATTGAAATTCGTAATAGACATCCCATTACCTAGCAAGATATTTTCTGCATTTTTCTGGGCAAGTTCTGTAGCGATAGTCAATGTGACTGTCTCGTCGAGCCTTTTGATTTTTAATGAATGTTTGTACGGTTGTTGCATGATGAACTATTAGCATTAAAACTTGGTCTTTGCATACTTTGAAAGAAGTGTGAAGGTGGTGGGCATAGTAAACAATGACTAAGAATTGGATATTTCGTGAACCCGCCAACCCAACAATCCGTGAAAGAGATTCCATGAAATGGGCATGGATAGAGGTCAGACGGGTTTCAAACTAGGGTGCTAATGGTTCCCCGGGAGACGTGACTTCCCAAGAGTCAAATTGTATATCTCGAAACTTTTGAGTGCAAAATGTGTACCACAGAAGAGGGGATGATGTGGGATTCTGGCGGTCAATTTGTATATGGCAGAAGTGTGGCAGATTTCCTTGAGCCTTTTGCTCATTAATGACATATTTAAGGTTCCTACATGATGAAGTGTTAGCATTAAAGATTACTAATTGCATATCCAGAAAGAAGTACGGAGGTGGCGGGGAAAAGGAACAACAATTAAGGAATGGCTAATTATTGAAAGTGGTTGGTCGTGCTTCAAAATAGGGTTACAAGATACAACCAACAGAGGTGAGGGCCCGAGGGTAAAATTGTATCTCTCGAAAGTGTTGAGTGTAGAACACGTAACATGGAAGAGGGAATGATGGTGAATTCCCATGGACAAATTGTATATCGCAGAACTCCTGGCACTGTTTGCTAGTCGCAGAACATTGGAAACACAATCTTGAGCCCGCTAGTCCGATAACCCGCAATCGAAAAAGTGTTTAAGTATGGAACATAAAAATGGTAGGCCTGACTCGATACATAGTGGTTGCAGCATGTGAAACTATGGAAATGTACCACGTCATGAATATACACCCAACTTGCATCTAAGTATTGAATGGAATGACGGACGTTCGGGCTCATGACGGGGCATTCCAACGAACAAATTGTATATTGTGCAACTCCGGCTACTGTTTACAAGTCACGGAAGATTCGAAACACAATTTTGTTCCTGTCATTCTGGGAACCCGCAATCGAAAAAGTGTCCAACAATGGAATAGGGAAATAGTAGCCTAGACTTGTTTTCGCTAATATATTGAAATTTGTAATAGCTTTCCCATTACCTGGTAAGATCTTTTCTGCATGTTTCTGGACAAGTTGTGTACGGATATTCAATGTGACTGTCTCCTCGGGGATTTTGCTTATTAATGACGATATTTTCGGTTGTTGCATGATGAAATCTTAGCATTAAACCTTTGTTGTTTCATATTTGGAAAGAAGTACGAAGGTGGACGACACAGGAAACAGTGACTAGGAATTGGAGATTTCATGAACTCGCCAACCCGAGGAGCCAAAATAGGGTGACAAGGTTTCCCTAGAAGACGTGAGGTCCCGACGGTCAAATTGTATCGCTCAGAACATTTGAATGCATAATTTGTAACATGGAAGAAGGGACGATTTGGGAGTCCAACAATCAATTTGTATATCACAGATGTCTGGGTGTTGTTTGTAGGTCACAGAATAATGGAAGTTAATCTAGAGGTTGGAATAATTAATATGCATTGGGAAGGGCGTGATTGTGGCAAGGATGGAAGGGAGCCATAAATGGTTTGAAAATTTTTATGAAGTTGGGTAAAGTGAAGCTTGCGAGTTGGAGGAGCCCGGGGTGGAATTGTAGATCACAATTTTTTTTGGGTGCAAGATGTATATCACGGTACAGGTGGAAAAATTTGGCTAAGTATAGAAAGAAATGATGGTCATTCCAAGTACTGTAAATGGCAGTTTAATGCGTGTTAATGGGAGATGTCCTCGAGGTTTTTTGCTTGTTAATGCCAATTGTTTCATACCAATGAATTCAATTGTCACTAGTAAAACCATAATTAATGTGCATTGGGAAGGGCACAAAGGTAGTGGGGATGGAAGGCTATGATAGATGCTTTGAAACTTTTGTGAACCCTGGTAGAGTGAAGCTTGCTATTCGAGTAGTCCGGAGTGGAATTGTAGATCATGGAAGTTTTGAGAGCAATATGTATATCACAGAACAAGCAACAACATAGTTCAAAAGATCCAGCCTCTGCAACCACGACCATAAAATTGGCTAAGTATGGAAAGGAACGGCGGTCAGTCGGACTTGTCATGTGAGAAAATAGATATATATGAAGATCTGTGAGTCCGCCAACCTGGGAACCCGCGATCTAAGTATATAACCAGAAAGGGATAATAGATGGGAAGAAGAAAAGGGAAAAAGGGCTAAGTATATCACATAACAACATCTACTATTTGTTTATTAATGCCAATCTTTTTGAACCCCTGGTGAGTTCTCACTAGTAAAAACATAAATTGCAGATCACAAAAGTTTTTGGGTGTATGGTGTATATGACGAAATAGGGGCATAAGTGCTGCTTATCGCAAACCTAGGATCTGGTGGTCAGATAATTGTCTAAGTAATGAAAGGGATCCCGGTCGGTCATGCTCATGGTGTGAAGATACAGATGAAGATGAGAATTTGCTAATCCGCGAATCTTGGAAGCCATGATCATAGAAATGTGACTAAATATAGAACCACAAAGGGATAATAGAGGGGAAGAAGACAAGGAAAATTTAAAGAGAATTTGTTTATAATTATTCCAATAGTATATATATTAATATATTATTTGTGGTCCAAATGTAAAGTATCTTCCAATTTGCAGCGTGTTTTTCGGTTCACAAATTTCGCTGAAACCCATAAGCAATAGAAAGAAAAAAAAACAAAAAAACAATACACACACACACACACACGACGTAGCATTTTTTATATGCACATATATTATCAAATAGAAGAAGTTGTAATATATGCAGATTATAGAACAGGAACATGACGTCAACACCTAAGTTGCCTTGTTGTAATTAATTCATTCTATTTACGAGACTCCAAAGAATGAAAGCAGGACGAGTCCTCCCATTTCTTTCTTAAGTATAGGATGCATGCCACATAAGTATGGCCTATCACAAATTATTCTTCCATGTAAAATGTAAGGAGCGAATAGAGTAGCTTTTATTTAAATCGAAGTGCTCGGTAGTAGAAAGAAAAGCTTGTCGTGCATGTTTAACCACACACAGGAAAAAAAATACAAAAAAAAAAAAAAACAATACCAGACATTGGAAAACACCATACAAAAACCTCAAATATTTTGTTTTTAGATAAAATTGGTTACAAAATACAGTTGAGATTATGTCCCAAAATAGTTGTCTTGAAATAGTTCAGCAAATATTCTCTGAAATTTAAATGTGTTTTCCATAATGACTACGATTAGGGATTCCGCGGACAAAAAAATAAAATATGTACAATAATCAAGCCTGTAGACGGTCTTTTATAGACTTCAACTTGATCATCAAATGCTTGCCTGGTAAAAAGCAATGAGTTGAATATCACGTTTGGGTCTTGGACTTCATTGGTGCTGCCAGCTAGATCTATCCTAGTTTCTTACATAGCTTGTCTCTTCTAGATATGGCCTACATGCATTATTTGTTTATTCAACATTCCATACTTTGCTAATTGTTAATTTCCCTCTATCGTCGAAAACTTGGGGTTTAAGGTACCTTCCTTGTAATGTTCCTAGTCATCGACATCTAAAACAACCTAGAGATGTGATTTAGGTCCAATTCAAAGATGAGGGAGTGGTTTTATGTGACATCGTATTTGGGGGAAAAAAATCATGTTAGCCAACAAAATCTGAGACAAAAAAAATTCAAGTATGTTGTGACTGCTATTCTCCATGTATTTGATCATTTGTTTGGTTGAAAGGCCTACCTGAAGATTTGTATGTTGAATTTCTTTGTTTTATTTCTGTAAGTTGGAAGGGACGTCCAATTCATGTGCAAAGTGCTCCTCTGTTGAAGTATATATCTATTTCCAACAAAACATATCTGGCAAGTGTATCAAATGTTGCAGATCAAATCCAAATATATCTTTTGTTATAGGGGTGGCAAACATCGTGGCTCACAAAATGGTCTGGAATATTCGGAAGTGATGCCAAATATTACTCCATGCCCGAATATACTCAGAAGGAAATTATAAATTTGGATCCTTGCGAATGTGAGAAATTATAAGCGTGTTTGAATCAACATTCTAAAATTACATAACCTTTTATGACAAAGTTGTAACAGAATTGACAGACAACCAACTTCTATGTCAAAGATTTTTGAGAGACCTCAGGATGTAGTAACAGACTCGACATACAAACAACTTTCGATCACTGCTGATAATAATTTCAAGTGTAACAAGTCGTGACCCCAGGCTCCAGGTAGTTTCAGCTTCAGGCATCCACACTTCCAATGACTCCAGGATCTAGATAGCTTCAACTTCGGACATTGACACTGGCAGTGGAAATGGGAACATTGCCATTGACTGCAGTGTGGTAATGCGGTGAAAAAGCAGGCCTGTCATTGTCAAAGCACTTAGACTGCAGGATTGTCAGACATGCAAAGAGCATTGACTTTAGTGTTGCTTTGTCACGACAATTGCAATGTTGTTGCGAGTCCATAAATCTTTGTAGGTTGGGTGTCATGTGCGATGATGACCTTGACATTAGGTACATTTCAGATATCTATTATCTAACATTGCAGTGTTAATGGGATTGCCATAGTGGACGACGGTTGGATTGCATTGGCACACGCAATATCAATTGTGTCATTAGGTACATGTTAGACATCTACTCTCTGACATTGTAGTGTTAATGTGATTTCCATAGTGGACAATGGCTCGATTTCATTGGCACAAGCAATATCAATTATGTGATTAATTAACATCCTTGAAGAACGTCAATCCCAAACAACGCCTAAAACTTTTTGAACAGTCGTGTGTTAAAAAAATACATTGTTTTATATTTTAAGAAATAAGAAATTGTATTTTCTATGTCTAACATTAGGTTGCACACATAAACCTTTTTAAGTTAACCAAAATTAATATATAGTCAACTCAAATTCCCGGAAGCAATCAAATTCCCTAGAGCTAGTTTATTTCCATAATGTTGGTTGGCATAGAAGGATCCACCACTAGGACAAAGAAATAAGGTAGCAATAAAAGAACATTTGCAAACACAAGATGGTGATGGAAGCACTCTATGACCAGGAGGCACTCTGTCCTTATCGATCTATGATCTTGCTTAACAACTCGAGAGGCACTTGCGGCGAGGCCATGGCAATTTATTTGATCCAGAAAAGGCAATACTTCAAGCATCGAGCAATTCCTTTTTTTATTTATTTCAAATATCGGATATACTGCAACAGAGGAAATGCATTCTCCTTATTCAAAGCAAGGGAAACAATAGGAAGATTGATATTCAGTGGAAACAACTCTGCAATATCCTACTACATCAAGGTCTCTTCTAAAGAATGAAACAAAATGATTACATGAAGGTGGTAGTAAAAGGTGATTTTCAGAAACGAAATCATTACCTGAACACGTCAAACTTCTTGCAGAAGGTGGTAGTATAAAGTAATCTTCAGAAAGTGTTGCAAAGTTCATAATCCAGAATTCCTTCCCATTAATTTTTCCTAGTTACATGTCGATGCAGGCATTATAAAATTTTGAGAGCCTTGTTCCTTGGTTATATACCCACCTTCAATTACGAGGAGAATATTCTTGTAGAGAGTGGCAAGCTCTTTGACCCAAATGCAATCATATGCATAGGAATAGTGAAAAAAATGGGCAGTACCGATAGAAATTTGATTGTATGTGGAGTCCGTTACTACATCCAGAGGATGACGAACAAACTTTGATAAAGAATCAGACTTTCTTTCAAGTCTGTTACCACACCCAGAACTCGCTCAACAAACTTTGAAAAAGAAACTTCTGTAATTTTAGGATGTTGATTCAACCACCCATACAATTTCTCACATTTGTGACGATCCAAATTTATAATTTCCTTACGAGTATATTTGCCAACGGAGTAATATTTGGCGTCATTTCCGAATGTTCCAGACCATTTTGCAAGCAATGATATGTGCGACTCCTCTGATGAAAGATAACTTCTTGTCTGGTCTGCAGGATTTGATACATTTTCCAAATCTGTGTTGTTGGAAGAAGCTATATACTTCAACAAAGGAGCATTTTGTAGGTGAACTGAAAGTCCCTTCCAATTTCCAGTAAAAAAACAAAGAAGTTCAACATACAAGTCTTCGGGCAGGCCTTTCAACCAACCAAAGCATTGAAAACAGGGAGAATACCAATCATAAGATACTTGAATTTTTTTTTGTGTCTGAGTTTCTGTTGGCTAACAGAGTTTTTTTCGCTCAAAGATGATGTCACATAAAACCATTCCCTCATCTTTCAATTAGGGCTGAATGGCATCTCTAAGTTGTTTCACATGTGGATGACCAGGAAAATTACAACGAAGGCACCTTAAAACCCAAGTCTTCGATGATAGAGAGAAATGGGAATAAGTATTTAAAATGAACGTTGCATGATGATAGTATAATCTTTCGTAAATCTTGGTTTAATTCATTTTAATGGCATATGTCCTCGATATTTTCGCTTATTAATACCAATCTTTTCGAATATGTGTTTTGAATAGTCACTAATAACATGACTTAACATTTCCCTATGCAAGCAGATTCTCAAATATGACAACTTGTAATATATGCACAATATTAAAGAGGGACACGACATCAAGACCTTTGTGGATGACATGTTTGTGGACGACAACAAGGTAGTATAATATTGCACTGTTACTATGATGATGCCTTCAAAAAACCAAAATAAACAACATTTTTTTTCAATTCAAGATGGAAGCAAAAAAAATCATCAGATCCCATAATATTCGCCCATTAATGCGTTTAATGGGAGATGTCCTCTAACTTTCCGCTTATTAAAGCCAATCTTTTCGAACCTTCGGGTGAATTGTCACTAGTAAAAGCATAATTAATGTGCATTGGGAAGGGAAGAAGGTGGCGGGGATGGAGGGGAGCAAAAAATGCTTTCAAAATTTTCTAAACCCGAGAGTCTGTGAACCTGCAAAACTTTGAAGACTCGACTAAGTATGGAAAGGCAGGTCGGACAGACAGTCATCATAGGTAGATTTAGACTTGTGAGTTCGAGGAGTCCAGGGTTTAATTGTATATCACCAAAGTTTTGGGTGCAAGATGTATACCCCAAACACGAGGCACCAGAGTTTGATAGTGCCTATCCGTGAACCCGCATTCATAAAATTGGCTAAGTATGAAAACGAACGGCGGTCGGTCGGACTCGTGATGTGAATATATATATGGAGATGAGTATTTTTCAGTTAGCCACCCCGGGAACCAACGATCATAGAAACACGACCAAGTATAGAACTAATCTTTTTGAATATATGTGTTGAATAGTCACTAATAACATGAGTTAGCATTTCCATATGCAAACATATTCCCAAATATGAAAACTCATAGTATATGCACAGTATTAAAGAGGGACATGACGTCAATACCTTTGTGGATGGCACGTTTGTGGATGACAATGCAATAGTACAATATTGCACTGCTACTATGATTATGCCTTAAAAAAACTAAAATAACCAACAATTTTTTCCAATTCAAGATGGACGCAAAAAAATCATTAGATCCCATAATATTCGCCCATTAATGCATTTTAATGGGAGATGTCCTTGATATTTCCACTTATTAATGCCAATCTTTTCGAACTAGTCTTGTGAGTTGTCACTAGTAAAAGCATAATTAATGTGCATTGGGAAGGGTAGAAGGTGGCGGGGATGGAGGGGAGCAAAAAATGCTTTTAAACTTTTGTGAACTCGAGAGTCTGTGAACTCATGAAACTTTGAAGACTTGACTAAGTATGGAAATCCAGGTCGGTCAGATATAATCATCGTAGGTATATTCAGGCTTGCGAGTTCGAGGATTCTGGGGTCGAATTGTAGATCACCGAAGTTTTGGGTGCAAGATTTATATCTCAAACATGGGGCACCAGAGTTCGATAACACCTATCCACGAAACCGCGTTCATAAAATTGGCTAAGTATGCAAACGAAAATTGTTCGGTTGGACTCGTGATGTAAAGATATAGATGGAGATGAGGATTTTTCAGTTCGCCACCCTGAGAACCCGCGAGCACAAAAATGTGACTAAGTATCGAACTAGAAATGCATAATAGAGGGGAAGAACAAAAGGGAAAAACGGGTAAGTTTAGAAGAGGAAAAAGAAAGGGAGACGAGAACTTATCCCTCACACAACAACACTTAGTAGCATAATTATGAAGCCATAGAAACACATCAACTATGGGAAAAACATTCTCAGCTATGAAATATAGTTGGAACTTGATAAACTCTGGTTCAAGTCAAAAGAGATGTTGTTTATATCTACTGCAAAGTTTTTCATATTAATTTATCTTAATAGTATTTTTTGGTGGCCCAACTGTAAAACCATGTTCCAATTTGTGTTTCTCAAGTGGATATGTGTTTGTGAAGAAACCAGTGAACAAGTACAAAGACGTTCAACTACAACTGCAGGACCTCAACTCTGCAAAGTTGAATCAAACAACAATAAGCAACACCCAATGAGCCAACGAGCAAGAATCAACTAGTCAACCAGGAATGCCGGTGAAGAACAATATTGTCCAAATTTACTGTAGACAAGATTGTATAAAAAAATCAGAGGAATATATTGTAACACGCCTGTTAAGAAAACATTTCAGGATGTGAGGCATGGCAGGTAAACATGTAAGACTGTGAGGACCATGCAAAGGCCTCCCACTGTGTAAAAGTTTAAGGAAGATGCAATTTGCATGGTTAGCATTCCACATCCAGAATTGGAGCACCTCCATAACACCCAATGACATATAAAAAAGGAAATCAAATTTTCTCTTCGCATATGAACATGTTCTGGAAGAGGATTTTGACTCAGGCATCTCCAACATTAAAATTTTTCAGTTGCAAACTAGAAATAGAAAAAAACAAAGAATGAATACGAACACAAACCTAGCAATGAAACCCACCCGTCAATGGGGAACGACAGAAGCCCAGTTCCAATCACGGTTGTAGAATCCCAAGCGTGCAAACTGCAACAACAACAATAGGTAAACAAGAACAATAACAATAGGCAAACAAGAAACCAGTCAACAAGAAATGTGCAAGCATCAACTAGTGAACCAGTAACACCGCCAAAGAACAATATTTCCCATATTCACTGCATACAACATTGCAGAAGAAAAAAAAATAAAAAAAATTGGACGAAAATGTATTGTAACAGGCCTGTTAAGCAATGCAGGAATTCAACTGCACAATCGATACCCACCGGTGAATGGAGAAGGAAAGAAGTGCATCCCCTGGCCTGCAAACTACAACAACAGGTCCAACTGCAGATACAGGACCCCAAACTTGCAATTTTGAAGCAAACAAGAGCAAGAAGCAAACAACAAACCAGTGAACAAGCACAAAAAGGCCCAAATGTAGCTACAGGACCTAAAATCTGCAAATTTGAATCAAACAACAATAAGAAACATACAATGAACCAAGGATCAAGCATCAACCAACCAACTAGGAATGTCGGTGAAGAACAATATTGGACAAATTAACTGCACACAAGATTGTTTCAAAAAATCGGAGGAAAAAGTATTGTAACACAACTATTAAGCAAACATTTCAAGTTGCGAGGCCTATTAGGTAAACATTTAAGGATGTGAGGACCGTCCAAAGGCCTCCCACTGTGTAAACAATTAAGAAAGTTGCAGTTTGCACGGTTGGTATTTTTCAATACTAGGAGCGATCAAAATCCTCTTGCAGCCTAGCTTTGTATGTGATTACCACGACCAGAGAAACATGACTATAACATTGTGTTCATCTCGTTCCTGATTGCCAATGTTCGACATAGAAGCCACCTCCATCACAGCCACAATGACATATAAGAAAAGGAAAATGTATTTTCTCCTCACATACAAAGATGTTCTACAAGAGGATTTTGATTCAGAAATCTCCAGTATTGAAATTTCTCACTTGCAAACTGCAAATAGAAAACATCAAACAACGAATAGGAAGCTAAACATGGCACCGAAACCCACTCATCAACGGGAAATGACAAAAGGCCAGTTCCAATCGCGGATGTAGAATCCAAAGCATGCAAACTGCAACAATACCAATAGGCAAACACGAACAACAACAACAAGCAAACATGGAACCAGTGAACAAGCAAGGACCAAGCATCAACAAGTGAACTAGTCATGCCGCTGAAGAACAATATTTTCCATACTCACTGCAAAGAACATTGTAAAAAAACAAATTGAAGGAAAATGGATTATAACATGCCTGTTAAGTAAACATTTAAGGTTGTGAGGCATGCTAGGTAAACATTTAAGTCTGTCAAGACCGTTGTGTAAGCATTTAAGAAATAATGCAATGTGGCAGGTCTGTTACGTACACAAAAACAATTATTATCTTATTTTATAATAATATAAAATAATAATAACAATAAAAATAAAAATAGTAACAATAGTTCGTGTTAGAATATAGAAGATTGTGGGCTCGTTTTACCATTGACGATACCCTCGTCACCCAACCACAGGCCGAAGCCTCCCTCCGAGCACCTTAACCTTGACTGAGAATTCTTTCGAAAACAAACCTTAGGCTAGATAACCAAACAAAGGACAACACATCTCTCCCCAAGGATAGCAGAACACAGAAGACTGATCAGATAGTCCCAAACCCTAGCCAAGAGATATCCAATCCAGCGCACCACTTTCCCAGCTCTCCCAGAAACTTGCACACCAAAATTGCAACTGCCTGCACAGATTTGGCTCTCTCTGCAACTGCTGAGATGTAACAAATGAAAACTGGCGCCCTGTATTTATAGTAATCCTGCCAGTTTGCTGGGGCTGACTTCTTCTTCTGGGTATGTGTCTGTTCAGTATATTATTATTATTTATGGCTGACTTCTTCTCTTGGAGGCTAATAACCTAATATAAATTATCCTCTTGAGCCGACAAGGCTTCTAGGGTTATTATCCAACTCATTAGGGTTTCTCTTCCTTCCCGGAGTCTTCTATTCTTTTCAGGTTCACACGTGGGGGTAAATACCTCCCGCAACTACCATAATATTAACACTCCCTCCTAGCTAGAGAGGTATTTACAGGTAATGGACTTGAGCACAAAACATACCATTTACCCGGTAGCATCAACATAGTCATCTAGAATATTTCATGACTAGATCATGAGCATCACCATCACTATCAACTTCATCATCTCTCAAAACCATACTTCATTTGAGTAATTAGATATGATGCTGGATAAGTCACTCTCACCATGGAGTGATACAAGAGGAGTAAAAGGTTCTAAACTGTTTTCCATCTGGAAAATCTCTGTTCATCATTCATCTGAATGATCATCATCTCCAATAATATACTGATAGTCTTCAAGGAAATTAGAACAAGAATAGAACACAACCGTTTCTATTCATAGTAGTACACAACTACAATCCAGTGGTTAACTACCACATCAAGTAACACACAGGTGCTTGATGAACAACGTATAGTTGCGAATAGTGAAACATATTCACCACAATAGTCCTCATCTACTGTCATATAGTCTTCATAACAAACATTTGAGAGCATCCCGCATAAAAACAATGTTATGATAGAAACTGTATCATCTGGGCCAATCTTTCACTCACGTCGGTGAGATCTGAAAGAATGTCTGCCACCACAGTAGTCTTCATCTGCATAGAAACAATGTTATGATAAAAAATGAATCATCTGGGCCAATCTTTCACTCATGTTTGTGAGATCTGAAAGAGTGTCTGCCCTCAGTATAGAATATCAACAATGGGCTATCTGCCCCATTCTTCTCAACCAAGGAGGAAGGATTATTTCTGATTTCTGAACCTGGACCATTTCTCACCCTGGGCCATTCTTCCGACACTAAAGAAAGTGTAACCTGGAGAGAATGAGTCTTCCCTCGAGAAATGTTTGGACCATTCCTTACCTTGGGCCATTCCTCCGACACTAAACAAAGTGTAACCTGGAGGGAATGAGTCTGCCC
>JZKD02S0654343.1:1945-14228 GCA_000966675.3 Picea glauca | reverse complement strand
TTTTACAATTTTTTTTTTATAGTAATAATGATTTCTTTTACCACTTAAAAAAAATGCGTTTTTTTAATACCCCAATTTTAGAATGGGTGCTACCGGTAGAAGTACTTTTCAATTTGATGGTTGATTTTGAGGTTTTGGTTTTAATGGTACCAACTGTTAAAAATACGATTTCAAATTATCTAAAATTTTAACATTTTGAAAAACAAAAATTACGTAACATCATTTGTTTATTTAGGTGCTATTTTTAAGGTTTTTTCGGAGTTATTGTTTGAATTTTGAAGGCCATGTTTGAAAATGTTGTAATTTTTTATTTGGGGGTTGATTTTCATGTTTGTTATGCAAAAATATAGGTTTTTTGGGCTAGGGTTCTTGTTTTTATGTCATAGTTCTCGTTAAGTCAGTAAGTTTTTTAATGGCGAGCAGTTCGAGAACAAAGATAGAAAAATTCAATGGCCATAATTTTGAACTTTGGAAGATTAAAATGGAACATCTTCTTGTAGATAGAGAACAATGGACAACAGTCTGTCAAGGTACCCAGCCAACAGGCATGTCAACAGAAGAATGGGAGAAACTCGAAAGAAGAGCAAGACGTATGATTCGACTTGGTCTTGTAGATTCGGTATTATTGAATGTGTCAGGTGAAGATTCGACCAAGAAACTGTGGAACAAGTTGGGAAGCTTATACCAGTCGAAATCTCTGGTAAATAAGTTGTTTCTCAAAAAGAATTTGTATCTTCTAAGAATGAGGGATGGCAGTTTGGTGATTGAGCATTTAAATGTGTTTAATACCATTTTAAGTCAGTTATCGTCTGTGGATATTAAAATCATTGAGGAGGAGAAGTGTGTAATCCTATTATGTTATTTTCCAGACTCCTGTGATAGCTTAGTCGTGGATATAGGGATAAATACAACCAAACTAGTGCTAGAAGACGTGGTTCTTCTCTATTGTGAGAAGAAATGAGAAGAAATAACATGGAAGGATTGACCAAAGATGCTTTAATGGTGAGAGGTTGATCGATTGAAAGAGATAAAGGGAAATTGTCTGGTAGAAATTCTTAGTCAAAGGGTATATCTAAATCCCCAGTTCAGTCGACAAGAAAATGTTGGAAATGCGGTAAAGATGGGCATTACAAAAAGGACTGTAAGTTGAAGGTGATGGAATTCAGTATGGGATCCGAGAGAGGCATTTGACTGAGAGAAAGACGACAACGGATAAGGGAGGTGATGTGCACCTGACGTTGACGAGTACACAGTCGGATCAAGATGTTTGGTTGATCGACTCAGGAGAATCTTATCATATGATACTACATAGAGAAAGGCTTGGTGTGGAAATTTTAATTTTTTTTAGTTTTTTTCCACTTTTTTATGTTTTTTTTTTTTTTTTCAAATTTGGGTTTTGGATATATATTTTAAATGTATTGTTTTCATGGAATTAAGTATTATCTTGTGCTTGGAGTGATAAACTAAGATTTTAAAAAGTAAGCATTTAAGGGTTGATTTTATGATTTTTTTTATAGTAATAATGATTTCTTTTACCACTTAAAAAAAATGTGTTATTTTAATACCCCAATTTTAGAATGGGTGCTACTGGTAGAAGTACTTTTCAATTTGATGGTTGATTTTGAGGTTTTGTTTTTAATGGTACCAACTGTTAAAAATACGATTTCAAATTATCTAAAATTTTAACATTTTGAAAAGAAAAAAATTATGTAACATCATTTGTTTATTTAGGTGCTATTTTTAATGTTTTTTCTGAGCTACTGTTTGAATTTTGAAGGCCATGTTTGAAAATGTTGTAATTTTTTATTTGGGGGTTGATTTTCATGTTTTTTATGCAAAAATATGGGTTTTTTGGGCTAGGTTTCTTGTTTTGATGTGACAGTTCTCATTAAGTCAGTAACTTTGTTAATGGTGAGCAGTTCGAGAACAAAGATAGAAAAATTCAATGGCCAGAATTTTGAACTTTGGAAGCTTAAAATGGAACATCTTCTTTTAGATAGAGAACAATGGACAACGTTCTGTCAAGGTACCCAACCAATAGGCATGTCAACATAAGAATGGGAGAAACTCGAAAGAAGAACAAGAAGTATGATTCGACTTTGTCTTGCAGATTCGGTATTGTTGAATGTGTCAGGTAAAGATTCAGACAAGAAAATGTGGGACAAGTTGGGAAGCTTATACTAGTCGAAATCTCTGGTAAATAAGTTGCTTCTCAGAAATAATTTGAATCTTCTAAGAATGAGTGATGACAGTTCAGTGATTGAGCATTTAAATGTGTTTAATACCATTTTAAGTCAGTTATCATCTGTGGATATTAAAATCATTGAGGAGGAGAAGTGTCTAAGCCTATTATGTTATTTGTTAGACTCCTGGGATAGCTTAGTTGTGGATATAGAGATAAATACAACCAAACTAGTGCTAGAAGACGTCGTTCTTCTCTACTGTGAGAAGAAATGAGAAGAAATAACATGGAAGGATCGAACAAATATGCTTTAATGGTGAGAGGTCGACTGGTTGAAAGAGATAAAGGGAAATTCTCTGGTAGAAATTCTAAGTCGAAGGGTAGATCTAAATCCACTGTTCAGTCAAGAAGAAAATGTTGGAAATGCGGTAAAGTTGGGCATTACAAAAAGTACTGTAAGTCGAGGGTGATGGAATTTAGTATGGGATCTGAGAGAGGCATTTGACTGAGAGAAAGACGACAACGGATAAGGGAGGTGATGTGCACCTGGCGTCGACAAGTACATAGTCGGATCAAGGTGTTTGGTTGATTGACTCAAGAGAATCTTATCATATGATACTACATAGAGAAAGGCTTGGTGTGGAAGTGTATCTCATTTCCTGACAAGTGATATCAGAGAATGGTTCTGTGAATATGAACGATATGATGGAGGTGATGTGTTCTCGGGGGACGACTCAACAACCAAAGTTGTCATATGAGGAAGAGTTTGACTGATACTGCAAGATGGGAGGAAAAGAACCCTTCTAGGTGTACTAAACATTCCGGGTTTGGAAAGAAACTTGATATTTGTCAGCAAGATGAGTGTTGTTGGAGTGCACAATCTGTTTCGGAAGGATTCGTTCAAGATGGTCATAGGTGCGATGGTCTTAATGAAAGGAGTTCATATTGGAACCTTATACAAGTTGTTAGGGAATGTCGACTCTATTGGATGCAACAACATCGTTGCTCCTGAAGTCGACTTGACTGCGACTCAACTCGACTCGACTTGCGCTGAGTCGGTACAAACCGACTCGAAAAGACATGATAAATTCGACCCGACCATGTTATGGCACAAGAGGATGGGACAAATTGGAGAAAAAAGGCTTTGAGCTATGAAAATAAAAGGCATGGTTGAAGGTTTTCCTGAATGTGTTTTAGAAATTGACTTTTGTGAACATTGCATATATGCAAAACAAAGTCGGGTGAGGTTCCCATCTGGAGCGACAAGGGAAAATGCGATTCTAGAATTGGTGCATAGTGATGTGCTTGGCTCGGTTACAGGGCCTTCACTTGATGGATCCCTATATTACGTCTCCTTTATAGATGATTTTTCCAGGAAGAAATTGATATATTTCCTGAGGAAGAAATCATAGGTTTTCGAGAAATTCAAAGAGTTTAAATCTCTTGTAGAAAACTAGACAGATAAGAATATTAAGGTGTTGAGAACTGACAAAGGTGGTGAATTCTGTGGAAAATAATTTGATTAGTTCTGCAAGAAGTGTGGCACAGAACACCAAACTACCACACCATACACCCCACAGTAAAATGGAGTTGTTGAGAGAATGAACAGAACATTGTTGGACAAGGCAAGGAGCATGCTCAGTGGTGCTAGGATCGCACAAGAATTGTGGTTGGAGATCGTTGACACTACAATATATCTGGTGAATGTGTCTCCCTCATCGACACTAGTTGACCCAAATCCAAATGAGCCATGGTCTGGTAGGAATCATTCAGTTTCACATCTCAAAGTATTTGGTTGTGATGCATTTTTGCATGTTCCCAAGGAAAAAAGGAACAAGCTGGACAAGAAGGAAGTCAAATGTATTTTCATTGGATACAAAGAAGGAATGAAATGATATAAGCTTCGGGATCCTGCATTAAGGAGAACAATGTACAATCGAGATGTAGTCTTCATAGAATTCGAAGGTAAGTCTAAGCCTGAAGAAGTTGTTCAGAATGAGAATAATCCTAACACGGTGTGGTTTGAACTGAGGAAGAAATAAGTTGATTCAAATGAGTTGAATGAATCCGAGGAAGAGGTGGAACAACATACTCTGGTGACAAGGAGATCAGAAAGAGTAAGAAAAACAGTTGAAAGGTATAGTCCACTCGAATTCTATTATGCATTCATGTTAACTTCCATCGAAGATGATTCCAATTCGATCGGTGAGGAAGTCGACTAGACAGAGGGTAAACTCTGGAAGGACACCATGGTCGAAGAGATGAAATCATTGCACAAGAACGAGACATGGTATGTAGTCAAGTTTCCTAGTGGAAGAAATCATGTTGGTAGCAAATGGGTATTTAAGAAGAATATAAATGTCATAGGATAATTTGAGAATCTCAAAGCTCGACTGGTAGCAAAAGGATATTCCTAAGTCAAGGGAGTCGACTTCGGTGAGAATTGTTTCCCTATTGAAAAATTAACTTCTGTTAGAGTATTAATGTCTTTGGATGCAACATTTGATCTAGAAATAGAACATATGGATGTGAAGGAAATGTTCTTTCATGGGGACCTAGAAGAGTAAATCTACATGAAACAACTTAAAGGATTTGTAGTAAAGGGTGAGAAAGAGTTGGTGTGTAAACTAAAAAGATCCCTTTATGGTCTAAAGCAATCACCAAGGATGTGGTACCAGAAGTTTGATACATACATCCTTAGTTTGGGATTTGTGAGAAGCAAAGTTGATCACTGCATATATTCCAAGGAAGAAGGTGGGTGTTTGATATATGTAGCTTTGTATGTCGATGAGTCACATGTTGTTGATTAGAAACAACATGGATGCAATAAAAGAGGTGAATAAGCAACTATCCTCCAAGTTCGACATGAAGGATCTTAGTGTATCTAACTTCATTATGGGAATGGAGTTTAAGAGAGATCGATCCACTAGAAATATTTGGTTGAATTAAACGAAGTATATTGAAACAATTCTGAAACATTTCAACATGTAGGATTGCAAACCGATGAAGGTGCCAATTCTTGTGGGAGCAAGGCTAATTGTTGAACAGTTTCCAAAGACACGAGAATAAATAGAGGACATGGCACGTGGTCCCTATGCAAGTGTTGTTGGTAGTCTAAAGTTTGCGATGGTCTATACTCGACCAAACATTGCCCATGCGGTGGGAGTGTTGAGCAGGTACATGTTGACACCTGGAAAGGAGCACTAGACAGTTGTCAGGAGAGTATTCAGGTATTTTTGTGGCACGAAGGACTATGCTGTATGCACCAAGTAAAACCTGGAGGTGATAGTGGTAAATTAAATGTACATGGCTTTGTCGATGCTGTCTGGGCTGGAGATATGGATGGATAGAGGTCAACCAATGGATATGTCTTCAAGATGTTTGATGGAGAAATAAGCTGGGTGAGTAAGAGATAGGTTTTCGTAGCCTTGTCAACAACAGAAATTGAATACATGGCAGCCACCCATGGAAGCAAATAATCAATATGGTTGAAAAGACTGTGTTTAGGAATCAGGTGTAAGTATAGAGTTATGAATATAAGTTGTGATAGTCAAAGTGCAATATTTATGGAAAAGAACCCTCAGTGTCATTCGAAGACTAAGCACATTGATGTAAAATACCATTTCGTAAGATATATGGTGGAGAGTTACAAGGTGTTTCTAGAGAAAGTAGACACGTTGGAAAACATAACAGACTCATTGACCAAGTCTACGAGTGCTATGAAGTTCTCTTGGTGCAGAGAGGCAATGGGCGTTACTGCACTGTGTCTGTGAATGAAAGTTCAAAGGAATCTCCTGGTTTTCAACAAAGAATACAACAAGTGGGATAATGTTGGGTTGTTATATTCTTTACAGTAAAATTCGAGGTGGATTGATAAACAGCCGAAGTCGATGTGGATTGACAGCAATTCGAAGGTCAAGGTCCATCGATTGGGTAAATTCGAAGTCAAAGGTCAAGGCGGTTCGACATGGTAAAGGAATTGACAACAAGTTGAAGAAGTCAACTGACAAGAGGTCGACAAGAGTTCGCATGATGACCGAATGAAGGCCAACTAGTGGTCGACTGGTAATCCAACTTGGTAGTCGACTGTAACAGAATCCTGAGATTCGTGAGATTTGTAGCCAATGATCTGAATGGATCTGTAACCATTTTTGGGTGCCATTTCTTTATGGTTTTTCCCATTGTAAAGCCTATAAAGAGGTTTCTTGTAAGGTCATAAAGGATAATCTTGAATCTTTAGATGATGAATGGATAATCACCAAGAGTTTGTAATTTAGAGGTTGCATGTCATGCATATGTAAGTCGAATTGGCTATAGCGTTGTTATTTCAAAATCAAGAGGGTATGATGTCGATTGTATCTTAGGTGTGGACCAAGGTTAAACATGTAACCTTTTATTCAAATTGAATAAGAAAACAAGAGAACAAAACACTCAAAGAATGTTGGTTTTCCCGGTTTGGATTTCCAGGGTAAAATATATGTGTACTGTGTGATTTGTTTATCATTTATGTTCTTGATTACATTCTTCTTCTCTTCGGTTAGGCTTAGTGTGCAAGTGTATCTTTTCCTGAAAACTCTAACATGCACCAAATGGGATAGTGCATGAAAAATACTCTCTGAATAGTAGTCAATAATGAAGACCACTGAAAAAGATGAGGAATCCACCAATGGGGTCAAATGGAAACCAAGGTATCACATGAATCCCTATGTGTGATGATTGTTGTTGACATTGAACACAAGGGAATCTGCTCAGTCAACAACCAATGATGGTTTGTCATCTGTTGAGCACAAGGTCACCTATCAATGATGGAAATAGGACTCAGGGTGCAGCTCTAGGTCATACTCTCAAATCAATGTGTCAGAGTTGATAAGAGCAGACCTGCCAACAAGAATTCAATGGGGACCTTACATACTATCATGAACGAAGTACAAAGATACTTTTGAGATTGAGACGTACTTGACTAACATCAGAAGGCCGACTTGAAAGGTCATAGACTTTCTGCAGAATGGTTGACTCATGTTGAAACTTCCCTTGAACAAAAGCATGACAAATTATGTGACTTAGGTGGCATGAATTATAAACTAGGATACAATTTTGATACGGAAGGCATAATCAAACACTCAATATGGTTTGAAGTATAACCAACYGAAGGAGATAATACTAAAAAACAAGAAAAAGTATCCTAAAKCCATATTGAACTCAAAATATTGAGACATTGACTCAAATATTKTTCTTTGTTCAAGGGWGACAAGATTGCTACCAACAAAAAGATATAYRCTTTCCCCCCTTCTTTTTGTTTTTATTTTTTTTATTTTTTTGTCTTTTTCATGTTATTAAAGATTGAAAAAGAATAAAAAAAWGSTATAGTACAATGGAGGAAATGAGTTTCGTAGGCAAGTAATGGAGGAAGCATGTGCAGGATAAKGACACTCAGGGGAATGTCTCCTCCAAGGACAAAGGTKTCGAGTCACAAAGGCATAAATTGGAAGGCTARMAATTGGTAGGAATGCATAAGAAAATGGTTCAACAATGGAAATTTGAAGCCGACATTAGGCCTATAAGCGTAAGMGGTTAATATGCAATGCGATTAAAACTCAACAAAAKTTTGGAAACCCTGCAGGTAAGTTAGCTAGAAAAATATTGAGAGGAAGTCATGAGKCTTCAACACAAAGACATGGTGGGACTAYGTAGGGTTTTCAAKCCTAYAGAAAATACTACAACACAGGTGTCAAAAATTCCAGTGAGGTACTAACTAGGACACYGATGAGGAGGTAAGCTCTACCATTCGTAAACGACACCTTTAMAGTAGCTTGAAGGTATGATTTCATGAATGAATGGGGTGGACCCTATKKCATATATGTGAGYGATACAGATACATKCATTGTGCAAGACAAAATTAACCTACCCTATATGTYGGTAAATGACACAATACCTATTGAAGAATCCGAAAAAGGCGTTGATATAAGTATCATCATGTGGTAGGGGGAGTCATGTAGGTAATRGCCAGAAAAATATTGAGAGGAAKATATGCAGCTTCAACACAAAGTCATGGTGGGACTAAACAGAACTCCCAAGCCTATGAAAGTATTTCAGCATGGGTGCCCAACTACGAATAAGTTTCTAACCARGGAACCCATGAACAATAGGCTCTACCACATTAATTACGACACTTCTAAACAACATAGAAGGTTCCATGTCACAACTCAGTGTGGTTGATCCTAAGGAAAAATGAAATAGGAAATGGATAATACAAAAATGCATGGAGGGGAAAAATTAGCCTATATACCAGTTTCGAGATCATTATCTATTAGAACAGATCGACATGGAAGAAAAGGTACCAAAGAAAAATGTCTTCAATGTCCTACATATAAGACCAAAAACACTCAGACATAAGTTAAAAAGTACAATATAGAAACCTCTGATAAAAACAAGTATTATGGGATACAAAACTTGAAAACAAGAAACTCTAAAAGTAAAATATGTACAGAGGACTGCACAGGCTTGCATCTTATGCATATTAGTTCTCCAGGTAGAGCCCATTTCCAGGCTCAATCCAAGGGTTTCATTGGTAACCAACCAGTAAAGCTTCCAGTTCAGGAATAGGTCAAGGATCCATAATCGTAGCTTTAAGGATAGCCTCATCTAAAGGAAACTCAACATCCATGAAATTTGGGCTCGACAACACACAAATACTAGGTCTCGAGGTATTACAAACAGTAAGATCATACTCAAGACACTAGTAGATTTTGACAAATAAATGACTACGTGAATAAGACTTTTAGTCATGACAACAAAAAATGACTAAATTCTACTAATTTTTTGCAACACAAGTATAAATGACTAAATAAATGACTAATTTGATTGTCGAGTAAAAAATAATTAGTCACACACACAAAAATGACTAATTTGATTGTTGGGTAAAAAACACAACTAAATAAATATAAGTCACACAAATCAAAATGACTAAAGACTCCTATAGACTAACACATATTAAAGCTATTGTGTTTTTTTCAACATAACTATAAACTTTGTGCTTAGGAATAATCATATTAGAAAGTTGTATATAATATTAAATAGAAGATATGAAATTAATTAACCCTAGTACTAGCAATTTCATCCAAAAATTCTGAACGGAGAGCAACCTCTTTCACTTATTCCTCTTCCTCCTCACCTTTTCGTCTAGAATGAAGATATGATAATCAAAACATGTTTCACCCCTTGCAATACATCTTGCTTATACAAGCAACTATTTTCATGTGGTTGGGGCCATGTGCATTAAGTCTTAGGTAAATTTGGCATAGTATTAGATGCCCCCATGGCCTCTTATCCAAAGGGGTCTTTAAAGAGTGTTGCACACCAACTAAAAATATACATTTTTAATTCTTCCATAATGGGAGGGACTTGGTTGCAACATAATAATATTAAACATAGGCTAAGAATTTTTTTTTAACCAAAACATAGGCTAAGATTTTTTGTTTTAACCAAAACATAGGCTATGAAATTAGCCTAGTGGTACATACCATGATATTGCAGGGAGACATGACCTAGGTTAGTGGTACATAACATATTGCAGGGAGACATGACCTAGGTTCACTCATGGAAACATATGTTATTATGTCATGTAGACACAAAGTACCATGCCACGTTCACAATACACCAGTGGGACACATGCATATTGATAAACCATAATTTGATACATTTGACATCATTCGTAAAAATCATTGAAATTCATGAATATGCAGACTCGCGCGGAGTGGGAAAATACGGTCAGAATCATTTGTAATTCGGTGAGGTGGGACGTCGTTTGTGTGAGTGGGGAGTGTGTAGGGAGTGGTGCAGTGAAAAGGCATGTAGGGTTAGGGTGGAAATGGTAGAGGACCAGTGTTGGTTGAACCATTTGTGACTTGTAGGTGGAGGATGTATCCCCTGGGAGTGTTTCCTTTGTGTTTTTCGTTTGCATTTGTGTTTTTCATTTGCATTTGTGTTTCCTCTGCGACTAAGGTGCATGACTGAGGTGCATTGTGTTTCCTATGTGACTGAGGTGCATTGTGTTTCCTCTGTGATTGAGGTGCATGACTGAGGTGCATTTGTGACTGAGGTGAATTTGTGGAGTCAGTCGTGAGGTGGGCCTCAGGAATATTTTAGCCCATGAGGTGGGGTTTTAGTAATCGACGTAAGGAATATTGGATCATGTGAGGTGGAGTTTTAGTTTATTGGCCTGAGAAATATTGGATCTCGTGAGGTTTATTTAGGGATTTCATAATCTAGAGCCGATCAGAGGATCTCTTATGAGAGGTTTTTGGGTTAATTGGAGCATTATTGGAGCTTGAATGTGTATATAAGAAGTTTCTATGACTGATAAATCTACGATGGAGAGAACTTGGAGACTACTCAAAAGGAAAACTAGGATTTTAGAGTTGCAAAGATATTTAGCGAAGTCACATGTACGATTAATTTGTTTCTTTTGGTTTGATTTAGGAGTGCATGGTTCTAATTAGGAACTAGTTTCTATAAGCTTATATATTTTTAGTTTTTTGTATATTTATTCAACGATACACTTGGACTGCTAGGTCCCTCCATCAACTTGACCTACATGGCCATACAAACCTTGACACTGTTAGATCTGCAATAATTTCCTTTATGTGTTTCTGCTTGGCTCCCAGAGTTAGAATAAACAACTCTGAAATATCAAATGCTCAATAGACTGCGTCTAATCTCTAAGATAGGAGGATTTTTAGGGTGCACAGTGTTTCATCTCTTCCCCTCAGCTAAAAAATACAAGTCTTTACGTGGCTCATTATTTAGTAGGGGATATCGTCTATAGCTCATCTAGCTACAAGCAAGCTCATTGATGATTTTTTATTAGTTTGTGGTTGTCCAGAGATAATGAAACACATTCTTGGGTACTGCATGTTTGCCAAGAGATGTTGGAAATACTTTCAAGATAAACAATGAGTCTTGTTTAAGGGGAATATTCATTAACAAGTTGTGTTGTTGGGTGCTTCATGCTAAATAATGTTCTTTGCATTCTGCAAATTTGGAACTGCCTTATAATCACTTATGTTATCACTTGGTAATTTTCCTGGTTGTGAGGGAAAATTCCCAAGGTAACCTTTTCAAACTAGAATTTAGGTTGGAAACTGGCCTTTCCAACCAGAGGGGGACCCCTCAATAAAATTTAATACAATGGCCAGATCTGTAAATAGGGCAGGGTTTATATTACTAGTGAATCCCCTTGGGGCATGTTTCTAAAAGGGGATTCACTAGTGAATCCCCTTTCAATAGTATCAAAATCTCTTCCGAGTGTTGTAATTTTATTAGACAAGATTGCATCCTAAGATGTCAATGTCAAACTTTAACCTGAGAAAATCTAAATTATTTGGATCTTGTTAATAATATGTGCACATTGGGCCCTACATCAATATGATTTTTAATCAAGGCGTAGTTCCTTGCATGTTTGTAGATGTAAAACTAGAACGAAACTTGCTAGAATTCAACTAAAATATAACTTATTTTCCAGAGTGTATATTTCATTCATTTGGACTTTATTTGATATTCATGATTATCAACTTGAAGGTCTTGAAAAATATCATAACCTTGAAAAATAAGTTTTGTGGAATTTTACGTTGAATGCATAAAATAACAAGTTTTGGTATGGGACTTGTATTGATTGCAAAAAGTAAATATTTATGTCAAAATGTCATGAACAACTATGTTATAGAGAAAAAAAAATAGTATGACTATGAAACAATGCTAGGGAAAAGGAAATACATCAAACCTAGTGAAAAGGCTTGTCATGCTAATGGATCCTTGGCTCATTGGTGAGGTCAACAAAGTACAAATCAATCCACCAGGGTTCTATTCTTGCTTCAGTTTTTCCCACCCTAATGGCATCTCTCAAAAAGGTATGAGGCCAGGTGAAGGTCCAATGCAATTTTTGCATAAGAATTAACCCTTAGGCCCAACACCCTAGTTGAAGAAATTCGATGTTATGAGGTTCAACCCTCAACCTCAGATCATGTTTTACAATGCAACTTCCAAAAAAAGGCATGCCATATTATGTTGGAATTGAGAAGAACCACCCAAACTACTTGGATGACT
>JZKD02S0654342.1:98570-115034 GCA_000966675.3 Picea glauca | reverse complement strand
ATAAGTTATTAAACATCAAATAACTTTAAACAATTAAAAATAATTTTAACAAGCGAAGTGCCAATAATGAAAGCCCACATCTCATTCTCTATTCTATTACGTAAAGAATGTAAATTTGTACAATGGTTTATAATCTATAAAGAGAGGGTTTATCTAAAAGGAGTGAATTAGCTTATGAATACACAACTAAAGGGGAAACAAAATGGCAAATCCACTAAAGCGAACAAAAGGGAGAATCCACCACATCATATTCCCCTAAAGGGGCCAAGGGAGTATACTAAAGGGGACATATTCCACTAAAGGGGAGGGGACATATTCCACTAAAGGAGAGAAAGGGAGTATTTTTGCTCCACATACATTATAAAGTTGAGATCATACTTTAATTTTTAAAGTTAGATAAGATTTTAAAAAATAAAGTGGGTTTTATATTTTTTAAATGAAATTAAAAATAAAAATTATGATGTAAAGATATATTATAATAAAAGTGATAAGGTGATATGAGAATAATTTTAAAAAGTATTTAAATTTTTGGAGTTGTTTTGTAATAGAATCTTTAATTTTGAAAGTAATTTTTTTATAAAATTATTATTTTTAAATTAATTTTCTTTTTAAAATTAATCAATTTGACTTTATTTTTAGAATTTTGCAATGAACTGATTTTTAATATAAAGATTCTATTTTAATTTTAGAGTTTTAGTTTTCAAGTTATACTTATTATGGTGAAGCTAATTGAACAATACTCTTTTCAAATAACTAAATATAATTTCATATATAATAACTAAATCAAATTTAATTTCACATATAACAAAGATTTCAAAATTTTAATTTCAATTTAAAAAACAAATTCATATTTAATAAAATATATATATATATATATATATATAATAAAATATGAAAATTTTAATTATAATAATAATATTTTAAAAAATCAATAATAAATTTAGAAAATAAAACAATTAACTCAACAAAATCATTAATCAACTTTATCAATGCAAACTCAATACCATTTTATGCTTTGCAAAATAACATGTCATTCCAAGCATTTTATTTTATTTTATAAATATATATAAATAATCAATTAAAAATGCTTCCTTTTTTTCCATGGTTATATATTTAAATTTATATATTTACAAGTTAATTTATTTAACTATTTAAAAAACATGGTTAAGATAATTTGAATGAATGAAAATAAAAATAGATAAAGATAAGTGTATAAAAATAACTCTTTGAAAAACATGGTTAAAATAATTTGAATGAATGAAAATAAAAATAGATAAAGAGAAGTGGATCATGTGGAAGATGATATTTTTATATTTTGAATTTTTTTTTCATGATTGTTAATGTTTTTTATTTAAATATTTTATTTAAATTATAATTATTAATTAAATGGTTGTCATTTAAGTGTTTTAAGTGTAAATTATTAATTATAATTTATTTTTGAATAGTTAAATTTTTAGTTTTTAAATTTTAATAGAGGATGATTAGATTTAAATTTGATTAGAAAATAGTTTCATTAATCTAATTATATTTTTAAATCATTTAATTTTAAATTTCTAAATTTTTATATCTTTTATGATTTAATTACCTTTACTCAAATTCTAAATTATTTACTAAATAATAATTGAAATCTTTTTTATTTTTATTTTGTAAATTACTTCAAATCTCATATTTTGAAAAAACATGACTTTGACCAAACTCATGACCAAGTTTGAGGTTGGGTATGTCAAAATTAGCATTTGGAATGAAAATGCTATAAACTTCCATGAAAAAGTTGAAAAAATTGCATGTATGTAAAGGACAACTCTTCTAAAAGATTTATAAGGGGAAAACTTTTTTTTTTTCAAGTTCACCTACAAAATTCTATTATAGATTTAAAATATCATACAATCCAAAAATCCTTCTTGTTGGCTTGCCACTCAGGAAACCAGACCAACAACAAAGGTAGATATCATTCGACCAGATATATTGTTTATGGAGAGTGCAAAAAAACTTAAAAACCAAAGTTTTGTTGAAAGTACCATGCTTATAGCTACTGAAAACTATCATTTTCAAAAAAAGGATTGTTGGGGAACCCACTTCATGGGACCGAAGGCCCCTCACCTGAGGTCTAAGGGTGAGCTGAGATTCATGGTGCCCCGAAGGCTGATGACGAGTTGTTTGAGGGAGGTGGGCTAGGATCTCTCGAACCATCAAGTGGAGGCCATCGAGCTAGAGATATACCATGTTCTATGTGTCTTCTCTGGTTTGAAGCATTTGGCCTAGAAGCGTCTTGAGGTGCCGGTAGAGTTTGACAGTCCGCCAATATCGAGTGTATGTGCCCCTAGTATAGCCAACATCTGGGACCCAGTGGATAATGGTCTCAACTATTTTTGTATCTATAGTCATCTCTCGATCCTCTTTGACTCTGTCTTCCACTTCATCCAAAGCTCTCTAGAATCTCTGAGTATTTGAAGTGTAGTTCCTGGTGACGTTAAAAGCCTCATGTTGGGCTCGAGATTCAGGTACCCTCTCCTCATGTCACCTTGAAGAAGAAGCTCCAGGTCGAAGACTCGAGCCGCATATATAACGGGGAGGATAACCATGCCAGGAGACCATGGTATCTCTGATAAGAGCCCGAATTGAAGGGGGGTACCAGATTGAGAGAGGATTTCCCAAAGATCACTCAATATCGGCGAAGGGGAACCGAAAGGTCTGAGCCAAGATCTCGAGCTGCAAATTCAGCATCAAAATTTCACTAAGTGTTGTGTTCGTACACTGAGGAGAGGGGCTCACCATCTGAGAGGTTATCATAGGGACAAGAGTGATTCTGGGCATCCAAAGGATGCCCCATTACTCTCATTTATGTATGTTTTCCCTCTGTCTTGTTGGCCCTACCTCGGGCTTCCTCTCGAATCCTTATCCATGTGGGAGAATCATCGTTCCCTACTTTTCTCATCCTCGCGATTGGATGCAGCCAATAAATGTGTTAACTATTGATGGTGGGTGTCAGCGCGAGAATCTTGCCTTCTTTTGCTAGTTGGCGTTCGGGTGTCATTGACGCATTGCCCTTGGTTCTGGTGCTTGTCCTTTCGAGTGAGTTGGCGAGTGTCCTTCAAGCTTCCCTTCCTGATGCGTAGTTAAAGCTTCCCTTCTGACCGGAGGAGTCTTTCACCGGCATCACGGGAACTTTCTTTCAAGCTGGCCGGCATCACCGGATCTTKACTTCAAGCTTGCCATCTCACTGGAGGAAGTGAAGGAGTGTGAGTGTGGTGCAACGATTACCCTTACAACCGAGATACTCCCTGGCATGACGTGTTACCACCGGACCTGGACGGATACACAGCCCGAGAACCCTCGATCCCTAGAACCTCATACCTCCAGCCTCATCCCTCCAAGATCTTAAGGTTGTCCTGCTAGATCAATCCCCCTGGCCTCTTAGAAGATTTCCCCTATCTTAAATGTTGTAGTGGGTTTCTCAAGGTGCAGTCTTGTCAACTGCAGTCCTTGTGGGTAGCTGGCAGTCGGACGTCATCCGATTGCCAAAGAGTCGGATGAGTGTTGATATGTTTGCATGTAGGAGGGGATGATTGATATGTAGGGTCATTCACTAGCCCCCACTAGTCTCGGGGATCCCCCCTCCGTCTTCATTCCTCATTAGCTCTTCTTCCATGAGGGGGTGCACCTCTCTTGTTGGGAGGAGCCTCGTGGGGCCTTCCCCACCTTTTTTTGTTGACAAACCTATGGAGGTCACTTAGATGGTAGGTGTTGATGTGGATTTGTGGCACGTCACATCCTTCCTCCGAGAACTCGATCGCTTGTAAAGTCAAGTCATGTCTATCCTTGGTTGGGCTTCCACCTAGTTTGTTCTTCTCTCAATCCCTCTCTGCCTCGGGGTCGTTCTTGTTGTAGTTGTTTCTTCTGATTTCCTAGGTGGTTTGGTCACTCCCCTAGCTCGTGCTTCTGGGTGTAAAGGTCTTGTCTTATGATTATGGCACAAGATTGGGTGAAACCCTCCTCCTATAAGAGATTACAGGCCTTGTCCCACAAATCCTCCTTAATCTCAAGGCTTTCATTAGCTTACCAGTCTGCGAGTTTGTTGGTCGAGCACTTCACATGTCTGGGTATGATTATAGGCATGGAGACCAACATTTGTTGAAGGGCTTCCAGGATTGCCTCTAGATGCCAACCTTTTGTGGTTTTCGAAGTTGGGGAGTCGTGTTGCAGTCTTTTGAATATATTGATTATGATCTAGGAGTCACCTTCTATGATTAGCTTGTCATAGCCCTGTGCCTCGGCTACGTAGATCCCTTCTTCCAGGGCCTGGAGTTTTGCAGCGTTGTTGGTATTTATCCCCATTTGACCCCCATAAAGTCTCACACTTCCTTTGTTGGTTCAGAAGACTCCTCCATACCATGCATGTCCCATATTTACTTTTGAGGCCCCGTCAAATTTCATCTTGACAAACTGATTTGGGATCTTTTTGTCTGGTGAGTTATTAAAGAATTGTATTGAATGAGCATAAACTAAATTACACCATAAAGAAGGAAAATCTTAAAAGGAAAGATACATAAGCATGCAATATGAACGCAAAAACTTGTTAACACAGTTCATCCCTGGTGGACTACGTCTTTGGGTCCTTCTCTCAAATGGGTAGGCCTTTTTATTAACTCCACAAAAGAATTGGGCAAAATACATAAGTATACCTCATTCTGGAGTTAAGCTATAAAAGTTTTTCTCATATCAGAAAACAAACATCACCACTGCGTTCGTGGCGTCGAATTACCTAAAAATGACTATCTCCACGCCTCGATCTGAGTTTGGTACTTTTGGACCCAAGACAAATCTCACCTCAATTTTTGTGCCTACACCTACAATTAATTACTAGTCTATGTCTCGAAATTCGTTCCCTATCTCGAAATTCGTGTCTCTATCGTATGGTCACGCCCTTGGTTCTCCTCCTCGTACATTGGCAGAAGCCCCTTTATATAATAAAATGTTGGGAGGTTATGCAATAAAAGGTTGTTGGGGGCATTGGTTAGTGGATACTATTTAAAGGCATTGGTTGGTGGAGGTCCCAGGGCCGAACCCGCAGGCCTCCCCTTTTAACATATTTTTTCAACCGAATTTTTGGCGGATTGTTAAGTTTGGTGGGTGGTGGAATATGCCACCAAATTTGGTGAAACCGCCACCAGATTTAGCGGACTGTATTTATAATTTTTTTTAATAATTCGGTTGTTGGGTGTCATTGGGCATTTTCCCACTGCCACGTGGCAACCAAACATTTTCCCACGTCACCTCTTTGTACAGTCACCCTTTCACGTCACTTGTCTACCACGTTAGCCTGCCACATGTTGTACGGATGCCACGTTATCCTACCACGTAGTTTACGGATTCCACGTGTCATGTACAGACTACCACATGGCATGTTTTCATTGGTCCACATGTCAGTCTTAAAAGTCCAATAACGAGTGACATGTGGCAGCCTCTGGTGCTACCACGTCATCATGTTGATGTCATCATGACACGTGTCGCCCTCTGCGCTTGCCATGTATGTTGTACGAACGATTACTTCATGCGTACTGATGTTGACGTCAGCAGTACGGATGTTGACTCATCCCTGCTGACTGGGCTAGGTTGACCAAAACTTTGACCATGAATGTCTTTTGATATGTAACTATGTTTGACAAGTCGTTTACGTCACTGGAAATCTTATGACGCGCTCTTCGCGATAATGTCATTTTCACTGAGTTTTGGGAACTTTGAATTTTTTCCCTTTCTCTGTCTGTTGAAGCCATTCTGAGCATCCTGGGTTGCATTTGTGAGTTTTGAGTTGTTCTTAGCCTTCTCTAGGTCCTTTTTGGATCACACCTTCCCACTGAGAGATTTTTGGACCACCAAAAGCTTTCATCAATCAACATGTAAGTGAGGGAAGAGTCCCCTCACTTTTTCCTTCTCAATCCACTTTGTCTTGCTTGGATGTGTGCCCTTTAAGCCTACTCGAAGATAATGAACATCACACCTGCTTGAAGTCCTCATCCTTCTGTTTAGGATGATATCTTCTTGTAACTCATCCAAGTACTCAGGTGCAAACTCATCAACTAAAGGTATTGAAACTTCCTCATCCTGATCCATGATCATGGGAGGCTAACAAAATTTCAAGTTCTCTACATTCACAACGGAGTAAATCTGCATATAAGGTGGAAGATCTAAACAAAAATCATTAGTGTTGCTTTTCTCCAAGATAGTGAAGGGTCCATAATGAATGGGCTTGAGTTTCTTGCCTTCACCCTTCAATATCTCCTTGTTGATGTGAACCCATACCCGGTCTCCAACCTGAAACTGATGATCAACCCTGTGCTTGTCGTGTCAAGCTTTATATTGTGCTTGACTTCTTCTCCAACTATTCCTTGACTGTCTGGTGTATCTACTGGATCCTCTGGATGAACTTGTGGGCTCTGTCCTATGTTCGTTCTTCATTCACATTGGCATCTCTCCCATACATTAAGTCCAAAGGAAACTTGGGTAGGTACCCAAAACATGTCTCAAAAGGTGAACTTTGAGTGGATGAATGTAAAGCTCGTTTATAAGCATGATGTACATAGGGTATTTGTTCATCCCATAACTTAGGATGCTTGTTGCAGTAGCCTTGAAGCAAAAGTACCATTGTTCTGTTTACCACCTCTATCTTTCCATCGGTCTGTGGATGGAAAGAAGTGCTCCTCTTCAATTTGGTGTCCATCATTCTCCACAAGCTAGTCCAAAAATCCCCAAGGAATCGAGTATCTCGATCCGAGACAATGGATGTGGGTAACCCAAAATGAACCCAAACATACTGAAAGAAGAGATTAGAAGTCTGCTCAGCAGTGATCTGCTTTTTACATTGCATCAAGATACACATCTTGTTGAACCCATCCACTACAACATACAAATAGTCATGACCCCCTTTGGTCATTGGTAAACCCCCTACAAAATCCATTAAAATGCTTTCCCATGGATGGGATGGAACATGAAGTGGTGAGTATAGCCCCAATTTTCTATTAGTGGGCTTACAAGTAGAACACATCACAACATCACACACCCCTTTACATATTTAGTTACAATTTCTTTCATTTGAGGCCAGTAACAAAACCTCTGCAAATGAGACATAGTTTTTCCCATCCCAAAATGCCCAGACACAAGAGAAGTGTGAGCTTCTCTTATTACATGGACTCGTTCACTTGTAGGAATACATAGCTTTCCAAGATGGTAGAGTAGTTTTCCTTGTAGCCAATAGTTCTCTACCTGTGCACCATGGGTTAACTTCTCATATACTTCTTTAAAATCTTCATCGATGGCATATTGTTCTACATAGCTATCATGAGATAAAGAAGTATTCTTCAAAATAATAGAAGCAACAATAGGAGGTCTAGAAAGCATATCGGCTACATTGTTACTTGTACCCTTCTTGTACTTGATTACCGAATGAAATTGTTGTAGAAAACCCATCCATTTGTAGTGTCGAGATTGTTGTAGTTTGGTTTGTGCTTGTAGATACTGTAAGGGTTGTGTTATCACATATAGTTGTCAAGGGAAGCAAGTTGTCCAAGTTCACGGCAAGGCCACCAAAGTGCCGAATTTGTCGAAGTTTCCGAAGTGGTCGAAGGCCCAAAATAGATCTGAGTCATTAATCGGCAAGAGCCATGTGTCATCAGATCTGTCACTCCAGGAGTTTTACTTCGGGAGTTTTAAAATGAGAAACATTGCAAAGTCCCAAAGGGTCGAAGCCTGAAGCGCCCGAAGTCCCGAAATGCCTTGAAGATAAGCCCCAGTTCTTAGCGAGGTCACATAGGAGGTGGGCCCAAGAAGAAAGGTAAGCACCCAACGCATGATTGGTGACTCGGGTTTTCAAAGAAGCAATCGTGGTCGTCGGATGCATAGTAGATCTGACCATCGATCTAAGAGGAGTGATTTCATCATTCGGGCATTGGGGAATCTGTAGTCAAGTAATGTGAAATCTCCCAAGGCACGAAATCCTGAAGCGTCATATGGGATAAGTGTTAGGCCATGGCCCGAGGTCACAAGCACGAAGGAGTGATGAAGAAGGAGTTGGTGCCTGAAGCTCGAGTTTCTGAAAACGCACATATTTGGTCATGGAAGAAGATCTGCAAAGCCTCGAGGTGTCAGGATTGACTTGAAGAAGTCACGGGCACTGCCTGGAAACATTCATGGGTGTTAGGCCTCATCCTGATCCCAATGGAGGAAGTTATTGAAGATGGGGTCAGCATTTGAAACCTCGTCTCACCCCATTAATGCAAAGTGTTGCAGAGATCAACCATAAAGGCAGACTATCCACCCGAAGCTTCCTCCTGGACAGATTTCCTGTAAAATAACTAAGTGCGCTTGTCTCACGTCTAACATAAGGAGACCTACACAGTCTGACAGAGCGAGCGCCGACTTGAAACTTTGAATGCAGGGGTCTGATCACGCTCCTGGTAGTTGCAATATTTTTGAGTATATATACTCAGCTTCGATATTTTGTTATGGTCAATGGTTGAGCAGTGCTCCCGTTTGGTAAACTTTTGATGAAGAACATTGGTTCTCTGGTTATGTATTTGTTTTTGAGACATCTTGGTTAATCTAAGTCATCTTCCTTACTTCATATTATTTGCCTCTGATACTGAGAGAGTTCATGTTTGATTGATTCACATGGATTGTTGTAACTGTATTATGATAAATGTTTGATTATAGTATTGTTATGATTTCTTTCAGCTTCCTTGAAATTTGAATCCAAGAGGACCTTGTATTTAAGTTTTTCCTCCTTAGGTTGCTGGAAAATCTTATGTTCATAATGGACCTCTACACCTTTCTCACTAAATATTCCTCCTACTCACCCTTACTCCAACTCACTGACTGAAGTAATCAAGACCTCACCTACAGGTGCATACCAGTCCAATTTTCTGAATTAAAACGATATCATCTTGAGTCTGCGCCCATTTGACCTCTTTAAAACCAACCTGTGCCATAAAACTTTGATGGGTACTGGGCTTACCTCCAACACAATTTGGAGGTGACTTCTAGTGCTAACATTTCTGGTGTCATTGTCGGGGAACGAATTGAAGACTTTTCCTTAGGTAGAATGACAATGAGCTTCTGATTCTGAAGGTTCATCAGATATCAGAACCATGAAAGATTGCTTTTGCACCTGGCAACTCCACTGTGTCGACTCCACTTTTTCGGTTGTGGCTGCCTCTAGCACACCCCAGATGACCTAGAGAACATTTTCGAGAAGGCTTTTAGCAGCTGCTTTCTCAGCTTGAAAGTTCCCTGGGAGATTGACAATGACCAGATCTAGTCTTTGATGGTGAACAAAGACCAAACACATTCAGACTGCATATAATTCACCTAGTGACTCCATGATTAAAGGATCGATTGACGACTCCACTGGTTTGAAATGGAAAGAATCTTGGCTCGGAGGTATGCTCCTTTTAATTTCTCCTTTGTTCCTGGTTTTCCTAATGTTGTTCCTACTCCAAATGAATGGGATGATTATTTGCCCATATTTAGAGAGCGTAAAGAGGACAACCCTACTCAACATCTCCTTGAGTTTCATGAACTCATGCATCAATGGGAAATACAACATGAGGATGTATTATTAAAGATGTTCATGATGTCGTTAGCAAGAGATGTTTGCAATTGGTACCACCCCTTACCCCCTGCTAGCATCTCCTCCCTGGAGCAGTTTCATGCCGATTTCAATGGGCATTGTCAAAAGTTTTATTCCACTGAGTTTATTTCTCATAACTGTTGTAAGGAATATAACGATTGTGTTCAAAATATAGCAGATTCTAATGCAGAATATGAGGATGAAGAAGATGATTTGGGTGAGCTGGTGGGACTGGTAAAATCACTTTCTGCAAAAATAGAGAAATTGAAGGCAGATCGTGCTTGCTGCTCTTATGAAGATGCAGAGGATATTACAGTCCTCGAAACAAATGTGCTTGGCAACCCTACTTATGACGAAGAAGTGATTTTAGATACTGGCCAAGAACAAACAACTTGTGATGAATATCCCAACGAAGATGACAAAGAGCAGAGTTGTCCCATGGTTCCTGTTTATTATGATTGTGAATCTGATCTTTGGGAGAGCCATGAAAGAGAAAAAGAGGAGCCAAATGCGCAGTTTATCTCATGTTCAGAACCTGTAAATGAGCAGATATCGCCTGGTACCAGCCAACCCGTGTATGACAACTATGAGTAAGATTTTGAACTGGATATGAAGGATTTCCAAGAGCATGCAACAAAACCTTTTCCTTTATACATTGAAGGAAAACATTGTGTGGAAATCAGTCATCTTGGGCCTGCAAAAGTCCAAGAGCAGAGCTTTCCCGTGGGTCTTGTTTATGAATATTACGACTCTGACCCTTGGGAGAGCCATAAAGAAGAAGAGGGAAAGCCAAATGAGCAGTTTATATCCTGCCCTGAGCCTTTGAGTGAGAAACCACCACCTAGGATCATTCAGCCTGCATCAACTTCTCATCCACCTGTGCTTACCAGATATATTCAACCATGTGTGAGCAGTTGTGGAGCAGATCGGGTTGTCTGTTACAAATTTTCTGGAGTTTTCCACTCATTCTATGAGCCTGTCAGCGAGTACATGGAGTTGCATTTACTTCATGCCTTGGATCCTCCTAGATTTATCTCAACATTGGCCTTTGGAGGAAAGTTGAAGGATGTAACCATTCTACTGTCACGATTGCATGATCTGTTATCAGTCACTGACAAAGTAAAAGAGCTTCCAATTAGGAAGTTACTTGAACGGATATGGTGGATGTTTGTTTTCACCTAACACTTTGTAAAGATCAGTTAGTATAGGATTGTACATAATTAAGCTCCTCTAGAGCCCATGTATTTTCTTTTGTTTAGAGTAATTATCGTCCTGTAATCCTCAACAGGACGTTTTTTGAGCATGAATCCATAACCCAATAGCTAAGGCACTGGAACTACTTGTTCTTGGTAGCTTACAAGGAGCATGCCATCCCCTGTGGAGCCAAATGTTATCACATATAGTTGTCAAGGGCAACAGGTTGTCCAAGTTCATGGCCTGCACAAGGTTGCCAAAGCGTCGAATTTGTCGAAGCTGTCGAAGTGGACGAAGGCCCGAAATAGATCCGAGTCATTGATCAACAAGAGCCACACGTCATCAGATCTGTCACTCCGGTAGTTTTACTTCAAGAGTTTTAAAATGAGAAACATTGAAAAGTCCTGAAGCACCTTGAAGATAAGCCCCAGGTCGTAGTGAGGTCACATAGGAGGTGGGACCAAGAAGAAAGGTAAGCACCTAGCACATGATTGGTGAATTGGGTTTTCAAAGAAGCAATCGCGACCTTCGGATGCATAGCAGATCCGACCATCGATCTGAGAGGAGTGATTTCGTCATTCGGGCATCGGGGAATCTGTAGTCAAGTAATGTGAAATATCCCGAAGCGTGAAATGCCGAAGCATCATATGGGATAAGCGCTAGGTCATAACCCGAGGTCACAAGCATGAAGGAGTGATGAAGAAGGAGCTAGCACCTGAAGCTTGAGTTTCCGAAAATGCCTGTATTTGGTCACGAAAGAAGATCTACAGAGTCTCGAGGCATCATGATTGACTTGAAGAAGTCGTGGGCACCGCCTGGAAACATTCATGGGCGTCAGGCCTCGTCCTAATCCCAATGGAGGAAGTTATTGAAGATGGGGTCGGTAGTCGAGACCTCGTCTCACCCCATAAATGGAAAGCATTGTAGAGATCAGCCATAAAGGAAGACTGTCCACCTGAAGCTTCCTCCTGGATCGATTTCTTGTAAAATGCCTAACTGTGCATGTATCACGTCTGAAAAAAGGAGGCCTACACAATCTGACAGAGTGGGCATCGACTGGAAACTTTGAATGTAGGGATCTGATCCCTCTCCTGGTAGTTGTAGCAGTTTTGAGTATATATACTCAATTTCGATATTTTTTTATGGTTGATGATTGAGCAGTGCTCCCGTTTTGTAAGCTTTTGATGAAGAACATTGGTTCTTTGGTTATGTATTTGTTTGTGAGACATCTTGGTTAATCTAAGTCAGCTTTCTTACTCCATCTTATCTGCCTATGATACTGAGAGAGTTCATGTTTGATTGATTCACATTGATTGTTGTAACTGTATTATGATTTCTTTCAGCTTCCTTGAAATTTGAATCCAAGAGGACCTTGTGTTTAAGTTTTTCCTCCTTAGGCTGCTGGAAAATCTGATGTTCATAGCGGACCTCAACACCTTTCTCACTAAATCTTCCTCCTACTCACCCTTACTCCAACTTACTGACTAAAGTTAATCAAGACCTCACCTACAACTGCATACCAATCCAGTTTTCTGAATTAAAATGGTATCATCTTGAGTCTGCACCCATTTGACCTCTTTAAAACCAATCTGTGACATAAAACTCTGATGGGTATTGGGCTTACCTCCAACGCAATTTGGAGGTGACTTCTAGTGCTAATAGGCTGGTGATCTACATGTATGATAGTTTCCTTCCCTAACAAGTAGTGCTTCCATTTATTTACGCTTTGAACTAATGCATACAACTATTTATCATATGTAGGATAGTTAACAACAACTTGGTTAATTTTCACGCAGCGATTGGCCAACGGAAATCCTTCTCCCCTTTGGAACTCGAACTCGGGGTGATCTCCACTAGGGCTTGAGCGGAAGTCAGCGGAGATGAGCTCTGTGGGTGGAGGAGCGACGAATCCTCCCCCTCCGTCCGCTGAAGAAGCTGCCTTCGCCCGCCTGGTGAATGCCCATGGAAAGAAGAAAGTCTCTGACCCACCGTCGAAATTTTTTTAAAAAATTAGATGCCATTCCAGAAATCGCTTTGCCTTCGGAGAAACCTATCCAGTTGGCAGTATTTTTGGCGGATCGTTCCCTAATAGGACAATTTACTGGTCTCTGGCCGACTCCCCGTTCCACTGACGCCTGGGTTCAGAATAACTGGAGACCTCTGATATCCCAAGGAGTCTCTTGCTATGCGATCGGACGAGGGTACTTTCTGTTCGATTTTGTCTCGAAACTCGACAGGGATCTGATTTTTCGAAGTGGTCCTTACTTTATGGGGCCACAGGGGCTCTATCTGAACAGATGGACCCCTGATTTTGACCCGAATAAGGATATCCCCAAAGTTGTACCAGTTTGGGTTCGTTTACCAAACCTCCCCATGCATTGTTGGGGAGAGGAATCTCTCAGAGCCATAGGAAATGGGCTTGGTAAATATATTGATCAAGCTGACCCTAAAGGACAGTATTCCTTTACCCGAATCTATGTTGAAGTAGATTTGGAGGCAGGTTTACTAGAGGCAATCAAGATTACGGTTAAAGGATAGCAGCATTACCAACAACTAGACTACGAACAACTGCCCTTTAAGTGTAGGCACTGCCATGAATACGGGCACTTTCAAAGGCACTGCCCCAAATTACAGGAGCCAGAGGCAGGGAAAGGATCGTAGGAAGGCTGGCAACAAATGAAGAAACAAAAGGCAAACCCAAGAAGAAAGGGCTCTAAGGTCTCTGAACCCCAGGCCAATGCTCCTCCTTCGAAGGACCCTAAGTCCTCTAAAAATCAGAAGGAAATCCAGATTTCAAAATTTGGGAATAGCTTTACAGCCCTTGAAGAACAAGAACCACCAGACAAGGCGATTGAAGAAGGAGAAATACCTCCATCATTTGCCAATCCTCTGGGTGAAGGATTTCAAGATAAAGGAACCATGAATGAGAAATCCTTAGATCAACAAGATAAGGAGGACCCTCATGTGGAAATGGCATATGAAGAAGGATCAGAGGAGGATGGTACGGAAGAAGAGGACATAGATCAAACAAAGTCGGTTAAGAAGGACAAGAGAGGAAGGAAAATAGACAAAGAAAGAAGGGAAACAGTTGCTTATCGAGATAAGCTAGTTGGAGTACAGTCTACTATTGAAAAACACTTGAATTCCAGAAATACCAGACATCAGGGAAATGCTGCGAGAGGGGCAACGTCCAATCCAAAAGGTAAATAATGTAGATCGTCTCCTGGAACTGTAGGGGGCTAGGAAGCAAATCGAAAATGTTATCTATGAAAGATCTTACCAGAATATCGATGCCTCATATCCTCCTTATCCAGGAGACAAAAATGGAAGAGCAATCTCTCCTCCAGGTTGCTCAGTCATTCTGGTCTAATGCACAATGTATAGCTTACAGTTCTCGAGGAGCGTCAGGAGGTTTGGCAACACTATGGGACCCCTCTAAGGTTGAATTAGTAAGCTCGGTAACGAATATTCATTGGATTTTTACTGAAATTCTATTTAAAGAATCTAATCTTCGGTTAAGTATTTTTAATGTGTATGCTCCTATAGCTCTCTCTGAGAAGCAATATTGTTGGAATTCCCTAAACGATCATATGGTAAACTCTCATCTCAATAATTATATAGTAGCAGGTGATCTTAAATTAACCCTTTCCGCCCTGGAAAAAAGAGGAGGAAATGTGATTAGAGATCCATCTAGGGAGTGGGTTGAAGATCTTATAGCTACTTGGGATCTGGAGGATATTAAGCCTGCTAAAGGGATTTACACTTGGACAAATAGAAGGTTGGGCCCAGGACATATTGTTGCCCGTCTTGATCGGTTTTTGTTCCAACAGTCCCTCCATCTCCAAGGGATGGATCCTGTTTCTTCTATTATAGCTTTCAGCGCTTCTGATCATAAGCCTATAGCGCTCTCCTTTGTCAAAGATAAAAATATGGGGCCTATTCCTTTTAGATTCAATACCTCTTGGATCTCTATGGATGGTTTCTATGACATTGTAGCTCTAGCCTGGCGCACTAATGTTAGAGGGTCAGCTTTCCATGTATGGGAAGAAAATCTACGAATCTTGAAAAAATATTTGAAAGATTGGTCTAAACAACATAAGACGCCAAAGAAGCAAAGGCTAGAAGCTGAGAAGGAATTGGAAGATTTTCATTTCAGATCGGAAGGTTATCTGGACCAACCTACGAAGGATAAAGAATTACTTCTTCACAATAAGCTGCATGATGCCTGCAGACTCGAAGAAAGTTACTGGAAAATCAAATCAAGAAACCATTGGCTGCATGACGGGGACAGAAATACCAAGTTTTTTCACAAACAGGCCGAGATAAGAAAGCATTTTAATTTTGTGCCTAAGATTGAACATCTGGGAAATCAACTCACTGCCTTTGATGAAATTAAAAAAGCAGCTCATAATCACTTTAAGGAGATATATACGGAGTCATCTCCTGAATTAAATCTCAGCAATATGGCAATTTTAGATCATATCCCTTCTCTAGTTTCAGACCATTCCAATGCTCTGCTTATGCGCCCTGTCTCTCTGGAAGAAGTCAAATCTGTTGTTGAAGGTATGAGCCCCGATAAAGCACCCGGGTCTGATGGGTTTACTGCCCGGTTTCTCATCTCTTGCTGGACCATCATCCACAGGGATCTTCTGAAAATGGTCAAGAAGTCTCAATCATGCAATAAAATTGGAGGAGAAACTAATTCCTCTTTTCTTGCTCTTATTCCTAAGGAAAAAGGAGCTTTATCCTTTGCAAGATTTCGTCCGATTTCCCTATGCAACATTGGATATAAAGTCATCACGAAGGTTCTATCCAACAGGCTGAAAGCTGTTTTGCCGGGCATTATTCCTGAGAACCAGGGAGGATTTATCCAAGGAAGGCATATTTCTGACAATATTGTCCTTGTTCAGGAAGCTAATCACTCTAGCATCAATAGAAAGGAGAAAGGTATGGTAATTAAATTAGATTTGACTAACGCCTTTGACAGGATTCGACATGCCTTTTTGTTTCAGGTAATGAGAAGATTTGGATTTGAACCTGGGGTTCTCTCTTGGGTTAAAGCTTGTATAAGCGCACCCTGGATCGCCCCCCTGGTAAATGGAAGAGCAACTGAATTTTTCCAGGCCTTGAGGGGCCTGCGCCAAGGGTGTCCCCTTTCTCCCTTGTTGTATGCTATTCAAGCCGCCACTCTTAGATTTCAATTGGAACACAGTAGAATCCAACAAGAGTTGCTAGGACTAAGGATCGTTAAAGGGGTCAAAGAAGTTAATCACACCCAGTTTGCCGACGACACTCTTCTCCTTGGAGGAGCGAGCCCAAATGTAGCAAAAAAGTTCAAATCGGTTCTGGATGACTATCAAGATGCTTCGGGAAGCCTAATTAACTATTCCAAGAGCAAAATATATAGCTTGAATTGCTCCCTGATTGAATTGCATAATCTGGCTCAAATTCTGAAAATTGAAGGTAATTACCTATGGACAGATTTCACTTATTTGGGAATCCCAATCTTCAATGAAAAACCAAAAGTCTCCAGTTGGGGCCCGCTGATTGAAAAGATGCAAGCAAAAATCAAAGCATGGGGAGCATCTTGGCTGAACTTAGCAGGGAAAACTGTGCTCCTTAAATCCGTTCTAGCTAGTATGCCAGTC
>JZKD02S0654342.1:78085-91512 GCA_000966675.3 Picea glauca | reverse complement strand
GAATATAACTGTGAAGTGCGCCAATATACTTCATTAAAGTTTCATAAGAATCCAAAGGAATGTTCAATGCAAGAGCTTTCTTCCTAAATTCTTCTGTGAAACTTTGTACAATTTGACCTTTACTTTGCCTTAAAGTTTGTCATTCCATCATTGCTTTATGAACATACCCTAATGGGTAGAACTACTTCCTTATCTCTGATTTAAATTCCGACCATGAGGAAAGAAGATTACCACACTTACTTCTGTCCTGAAGCTTTCTCTCCCACCATACGAGAGCAGTGCATTCCAACCAAAGAGAAGCCAATTGCACTTTAACTTCCTCTTCATCAATATGTTGAACACGAAAATATACTTCAACCTGTGGAATCGAATTATTTAGCTTTTCAGGATTAGCATCGACATTAAACATAGGTAAAGAAAAGTTTACATCAAGCTTTAATAATGGTTTCTTAAAAGCGGCTTTACAACTAGAATGATGAGAATGATGAGAATGCTCAGAGGAAGAAGAACTAGAACTTGAAGGTGAAGATGGAGACTCAAGAGGATCTCCTCCAGCCCCCTGGTTTACCGAAGCATCATCATTTGCATGTGATTCCTTTTTATTCTCTTTCTTCTTCATCCACTTATCATAATCTCCATACATTCGTTGGACCATTTATGACATGCGATAAAAGACCATGTGAAAGTTTTTCTCTTGTTCATCATGCTTGTCCTCTTCTGCCATTTTCTTCCTTCGAGATGCATGACCAACTTCGGGATTGAAAGTCTTAAGAGTTCCTTCACCTTGCTTATGCTTGGCCCTAGTAAGCATTTATACTCAACAATTCAATTCAAAGACAACCTCGCTCTGATACCAATATGATCCAGGATGTTTTCGTCTGGTGACTTATTAAAGAATTGTATTAAATGATCATAAACTGAAGTACAACATACAGAAGAAAAGGCTCAAAAGGAAAGAGACATAAGCATGCAATATGAACGCAAAAACTTGATAACGAAGTTCTTCCCTGTTGGACTACGTCTCTGGGTCCTACTCTCAAATGGGTAGGCCTTTTTATTAACTCCACAAAAGAATTGGGCAAAATACATAAGTATACCTCATTCTGGAGTTAAGCTACAAAATATTTGCTCATATCAGAAAACAAACATCACCACTGTGTTCGTGGCGTCGAATTACCTAAAAATGACTGTCTCCTCGCCTCGATCTGAGTCTGGCACTTTTGGACCCAAGAAAAATCTCACCTCGATTTTCGTGCCTGCACCTGCAATTAATTACTGGGATCTATCTCGAAATCCATGCCCTGTCTGAAAATTTGTGTCTCTGTCCTATGACCGTGCCCTTGGTTCTCCTCCTCGTACACTGGCAGAAGCCCCTTTATATAATAAAATTTCAGGCGATTATGCAATAAAAGGTTGTTGGGCGCATTGGTTAGTGGATACTATTTACAGGCATTGGTTGGCGGAGGTTTAGGTGGAGGTCTCGAGGTCAAACCCACGGGCCTCCCCTTTTAACATATTGTTTCAACCGAATTTTTGGCAGACTGCTAAGTTTGGCGGGTGGTGGAATATGCCACCAAATTTGGTGGAATCGCTGCTAGATTTGGCACACTGTATTTATATATATTTTTAATAATTCGGTTGTTGGGCGTCATTGGGCATTTTCCCACTGCCACGTGGTAGCCCATGACAGGGTCACGTGGCAGCCAAACATTGGCCCATGTCACCTCTTTGTACAATCACCCTGCCACGTCACCAACCTGCCACGTGTTGTACGGATGCCACGTCAGCCTGCCATGTAGTGTACAGATGCCACGTGTCCTATACAAACTGCCACGTGTCATGTTTTCATTGGTCCACATGTTGGCCTGAAAAGTAAAAAAATGAGTGACACATTGCGGCCTATGGTGCTACCACGTCATCATGCTGACATCATCATGACACATGTCACCCTTTGCGATTGCCATGTATGTTGTATTGATGATGACGTCATCCGTACTAATGCTGACGTCAACAATACAGATGCTGACTCATCCCTACTGAAAAGGCTAGGTTGACCAAAACTTTGACTGTGAATATCTTTCAATTCGTAACTCCGTTTTACAAGTCGTATATGTCATTGGAAAGATTACAACATGCTCTTCGCGATAATGCCATCTTCACTGAGTTTTGAAAACTTTGATTTTTTTCCTTTTCTCTGTCTGCTGAAGCCATTCTGAGCATCCTGAGTTGCCTCTGCGAGTTTTGAGTTGTTCTTAGCCTTCTCTGGATCCTTTTTGGATCATAAAACTTTTTGGGGGGGTTCCAATGAGATGTCGATTCTGGAGGGGTTGTTGTTGGTTTCTTTTTGAGGGAGGCTATATTGGCCCTAAGTTTAAGGCCTTGGACTATTCATAGCTTGAACGGGCTAACCTACAAGTATTTTTCCACCCACGGATGGACCATAATCATTTCCCAGACTAAAGTGAGGACCTTGTTCTAGAGTTCTTCTAGATGAAGGTTTGGAGCTTAAATACCCTATGGTTGTGCTCCTTCCAAACGTACCAGGTAAGAGGATCCACGCTCTGTTGACGATAGGGTTTTGCGTTATTGTTTTTGGAAATTGTTCTATGGTTTCCCTTATGGAGTTCATGTTATGGCTAGAGTTCCTAAAGAGAAACGCTTGGAGGGTCCATAGTTTTTCTGTATAGGTGAAAGTATTTAAGAGGTGCTTAGTTGTTTCCTTGTGCATTTGGAAAAGAAGGCATCAGGAGGGGCCAGAGAGCCCCTGTTTGCAGAGATTGTCCCAAGTGAGTGCTTTGTTTAGGGCTATCAGTCAAAGGAAGGTCGAACATTTCAACCATAGGCTTTGTTTCCATATATTGAGCCAAATTTGGGCTTGAGGAGTATTATTGTGCTGGGAAGTTATCTCGTAAGCTTCTTTCATTGTGAAGGTTCTAGAAGATTTGTTTCCCCATCTAAGCCGGTCTTGTTTTTCGAAGCTTCAGATTTTCCTATTATTGAGTTTCTTGAGGAAACCCTCTATTCTATTATTGTGTTTTCTTCCAGTCCAACCATGGTAGGGGAGCCATTTCTGCCAGGGACTGGGAGTTGTTTCTTCCGTCCAATATTGAGAAAACCTGGTCTACTTCTGGGTTGTCATTCCAGCTTGCAATCTGAGATGAGATGATTGGTCTACCAGTCTAGGGAGCTATTTCAAAGTGTACTCCCAGAATAAAGAGTCTATTCCATTGTTGATTTCCAAGAAGCATTTTTCTTGAACCAAGTGTTGGTTTTTCCAAGCTAGGTTCCAGAGGCATGAACCCGGAGGGGCATTGTTCATTCCGATGATCTGCCTGGTTTGCTAGTTTTGGGCATATTTAATTTTCCAGAGGCTGGCACATTGATAATGGGGATTAGTCATCCAATGCCACCATATCTTAGCCCCCAGAGTTTGGCTGAGGTTTTCTAGATCCCTCAAGCCTAGAACACCTTTCAGTTTTGGAAGACAAATTGTTTCCCACACCACTAATGCCCATTTCTTCTTGTTTTTCGAGCTGCCCCATAGTAAGTCTCTTTCAAGATTTATTATCTCTCTGAGAATATATTTTGGGGTTGCTACAATTGAGAGATGGTAGATGGGAATTCCATGAAGGAGCGATTTCATGAGGATCAGTCTGCTAGCTATATTGAGAGAACAAAATGACCAATTGCCTAGTTTTTTTCCATCTTGTGTAGGAGGTCCTGCAAAACAAAATTCTTTAAGGAGTTCTCTGTTAGGGGAACTCCCAAGTATTTGGACGAAATATTGCTTGGTTGGAACCCTAGGAGATATGTTAGGTGACGTTGGATCGACTGAGGTGTGTTGAAGAAGAAGATTTTGGATTTCCCTTCGTTGACACAGATCCTTGACGGTTCAAAGAAGTCGAGGAGGAATTGCTTTATTGTTAGGGATTCATTTGGAGTTAGAGAAGCCATTAACATTGTGTCATCCAAATATTGTTGATGCGAGGCTAGGGATTCTTTGCCATGAAGAGAAATCCCTTTCTAGTTGCCTAGCGCCCCTTCTACCTTGATATCTCTTCCCAAGCCTTCTGCCACCAGGATGAAGAGGAAGGGAGAGGGGGGGTCTCCATATTGGATACCCCTAGTTAGGGAGAAGGTCGGGGAGGGGGAACCATTAACCAATATAGAGAAGAAGATCATGGAGAGCATAGAGTGAACCCATTGTATCCAAATTTCATTGAAGCCAAAAGTGACCAGGATGTTGAGGATGTAGTTCCAGTTCAACTTGTCGAAGGCTTTTGAGAGGTCTAATTTGATGAGCATTATGGGGTTCTTAGAGAAATGAAGAGACTGGATAAGGTCATGTTTTAGGATGATATTGTGTAGTAATTGTCTTTCTTCCACAAAACATGTCTACTTTTTGGAGATGAGGGAGGGGAGGAGGGGTTTTAGTGTGTTCTCAATGAGTTTGGAAATGAGTTTGTAGATAACATTGCAAAGAGCTATAGGGAATTTTTTTTGGGGGGGTTCAACTTTGTCTTATTTAGGGATGAGAATGAGGAAGGTAGCATTGAAGGCTGGGAGGACTTTTTTGAATTTTATAGAGTCTTCCACTACTTCCCAGACTTCATTATTTATTATCGGCCAACAGGTTTGGTAGAATTCCACTGCGAATCCATTTGGTCCTAGAGATTTCCCTTTTGACATCTTCCATGTCACTTTCTCTACCTCTTCCATGGTGACTGGCCTCATCAGGGATTCATTATGGTTTTCATTTATCATTTTTGGAATATGTTGAGTAATCTTTTTTATTTCATCCTTTCTATTTAGTTGTGGTTCTTGCATTAGAGTTCTATAGAATTGAAGAAGCTCTGATTGGATGTCCTGGTGGTTGCTTAATTGTTTTCCTTGTTGGTATTTTAGAGAGATAATTATGTTCTGGTGTCTCCACTGGATCATCGAGTTGTGGAAAATCTTTGAGTTTCTCTCACCTTCCTGGAGCTATAGGATTCTTGATTTACGTTGCTAGAATATTTCCTCGTGCTTATCTCTGGCTGTTATTTGGGCCATGAGAGAGACTTCTTCCTCTATTAGCTCCTAGGAACACCCTGAAGTAATCATCTAATGTTGGTTTTTTTTTATTCTTTCTTGAAGTTCTTTTTTGGCTTGAAATATGTTGCCAAAGTTTGATTTATTCCATAACTTGATTTGTTGTTTCAGGTTCTTCAGTTGTTGTTGGAGTCTGTACATCGGGGAGCTCGAGTTGACGACCGCTACCTTCCACCAAGAGGGAAAGTTGGAGTGGAAGGAAGGGTCTGTCAGCCAAAAGGATTCAAAGCGGAAGGGATGGTTTTTGGGGCTAGTTGGGATGTCGATGAGGAGGTTGATGGGCCAGTGGTCTGATCCATGATAGGGGAGAATGGTGGCTTATATGGTGAATTTTCTTTGAAGAAGAGATTATGAGTTGAGGAAGTGATCTAGATAGGAGGTTATGTGGTGTTGGGTAGCTTAGTGGTTTCTCTAGGTGAAGGTTCCATTAGTGGTTTCCCAATCAACCAAGCCCAGGTCACTTATGGTTTCTTCAAATCTATCAGAGTTTTGTTCCAGTTGGTTTAAGCCTCCACTTTTCTCTAGGAGAGACATTATAATGTTAAACTCTCTCTCTATGATCCAAAGCTAGATTTCTAAGAGAGGATCAATAAGGGAGAGGGATTGCAGAAAGGTTAATTTATCCTACATAATTTGAGGGTCGTAGACATTGGTGATGTAGTATGATTGTTCAAAACCTATTGGTTGGAATTTGGATGATATAGTACGATGGGTAGTGAAGAAAGAGGAAAGGGATATTTTTCTAGGGTTCCAGAGGATGGCCAAACCACTTGATGATCCTTCGACATCTACTGCTATGACATTGCAACTTCTCCAACATCTGGTGGCCATTTTTTCCATAGTTGTGGAAGTGCACTTGGTTTCTTGTATCATTAGTATAGAAGGTTTTTCCTCATATATCAAGGTCTTTAAGTATCTTTGATTACTAGGGATGTTAAGGCCTCTTACATTCCATGAGATGTATTTCATTGGGAAGGTTGGGGGTCCTAGGATATTTTTTCTTCCATACTCTTAATCCTTCTAGAATTTAGAAGGAGTTCTCCTAGTTCTTGTAAGAGTTTCTTGTTGGATGGCCTTCCTCTTTTTTTGTCATCTTTGGGAGCCTTAACAATTTATTTGCTCGAAGTGTTTTTTATTCCTAAAGATGTAGGTACAATGTTCTTATCTTTTTGGGTCGCTTATCCTTTCTCTTTGTTCCTTGATTTGATCAAGGAACTTTGAAATAATATTATTTGTTGATATGGTATCGAGTGTTCCTCTTTCCATTCACATGTTGTTGTTATTCCTTGCATATCTAGATATTCTAGATTGTCCTGCTCCGCCTTTAGGGGTTCATAGGGGACCATTGGATCATCTTGGTTTGATGGTTGGGGGTCGGACTTGAGGGGGGAGGGAGAACTAGTGGCAGTAAGTTCCTTTTCGTGTCCAGGCTGGGCACTTGGTTTGGTTTCGACCGAGGGGTTTGGGCCGGGAACTTCTTGCTATGAGAGTTTAGCTAGAGAGTCAAAATTGTTATTGATGCGAGGGCCTTTGGGGTTGGGCTAGGTGGGAATTTTATTTTTGGCTTTGCACTTGGCTTGGACTTTTTCAATTCATGCCTCATCCTTTTCGGTTGGGGGTTGGGGGTTTGGGGGATCTGATTGCTTGTTCAGGGGACATTCCTGAAAAAGGTGCCCATGAGAATGGCATTTTCAACATAGAAAGGGAATGTGTTCATAATCCAAGGTCTGGAGCCAGTCGACGTCCCTATATCTGAGGCAAATTGAAGTTGGCAGAGCTTTGGAGACATTGAGGTAGACACATATTCGGGCATAGGAGGTATATCGGCCTTGAAGGGTGGTCTTGGTGATCCTAACAGAGTATCTGAGAGTGTTCCCTATACCCTCTATAATTTTCTCGCACTAGTACTCCTGCGGGAGCAATTATAGTCTGATCCATATCAAGGCTGCAGTGAAATCTTCCTTTTCCGGACTGAATTTCTCTTTCCAGATCTGCATATATAGGACAATGGAGTTGAATAAGTATGATCCTCCTTGGAAGAATCTTCTCAACCTTTCGCCAAGTTGAATATGGTCATAAAGAATCCTTTGGACCCCAATTTGAGGGAGACGTCTCCTTTGGGATTCCATTTGGTTTTGATCCACCACATGAGGGATTTCTCAAATGGCTAGAGGCCCATAAATTTTCATATGAGGGCATGGTATTGCATGTATTAGATTTCCTTTCCCATGAGGGCCGACAAGATTTTGTACTATGGAATTTCCTCTTCCTGCGGGATGCAGGTCGATTGACTTTTCTTCTCGACTTTCTGTTTCGTAAGGGTATGAGATGGAAGCGGTTTCGAAGTTGTCGAGATTTCCTTAGTTTCTTTTGGATGTTCTGTGTCCATTGGGTTGGGTGAATGTGAGGTGTCAGGGATGTAGGCAGGGGTTTGCGGTTGTCGGCTGCTGCCAACCACTAGTTTTCAGAAAGAGGGGGTGGCTCATCCTTGAGTGGGGGCTACCATTACTGGTTCGAGAGGTCAGAATAAGGCTGAAGTTGAAGACCTAAAATATTTGTGCTAACTCTCTGTCATTATTTTAAATAATATTTTACAAGGGGAAAACATTACCCATAGCTATTTTCATCAATTTTCATATGAAAGAAAATATAAACAACTGAAAACGATTTTCACGCTTAATAGGTATATATATATATATATATATTTTTTCAAGAAAGAAAAAACTTTATATTCATAAAAAGAGAAGATACATATTTTTGTCCTTCACAAGATTGGTTGTTACTTGTCCTTTAACTCTCCTTACATTCCAAATACTTCTAGAAAATCCTCTCAAAAAAACCTATATGTCTCTCTTTTTCATTTACCCCTCTCTTCACTCATCCATGCAGTTCTTTAAAATTGCTAAATTATGACAGATGGAAGGACATTTCCTTAGTGAGTAGGCCTTCATAAAACTCTTTCATAATAACGGATCCTGCATCTAGCTCCAACATTTACTTTGATAATTCATCAACCAAGGTGTGAGTAGCAATCCATCTCAAATAAGAAGGAGGGAATCTAGTTCATCAAAGGCTTTAGCCGCACGACGTGGATCAAATTCTGCCCATTTATCCATTCTATTGCCACCTTCGAATCTCCCATAATTTGAATCTTCCCCGGTTTAAGGAAGTTTATGACAAAGAGAAACACCCATAATGTAAAGAGCTTTGCCTTCATGTTGGAACCAATACTTGTAGCATACCAAACTTTGAAATAATGAGAATCTGATATGAATAACACTGCCCTCGCCCCACCGCATGACGGGTGCATGATTCAGATTGGATCATTATATTATTTTTCATCTATATTGATGCTTTCAGAGTGGAAAAAATTGGAGTAATCAACCTGCAGGGTCATTTTAGTGGCAGGTCCTAATTTGGAAAATAGGGGTCTGGAACCTTCTAGAGCCATTTTTGTGGAATTAAATGACAATTTTTTGGATTTCTGGTGTCTATAGCTTGTGCACACCCCCTTGACAGTGTTCTACACTCCAAGACCTTTCCAATAGTGTAGACTATGCATCAATCGAAGTTCGTATGCAAAAGTTGTGCCTCCAACAAGTTGACCTATTGTGTTGACCACCATGGTATGAGAGGATGCCACATCATCCCCCATTACTCATGCATATGGGGCTAGCCACATTAGGAATTTCAAGAAGATTCTAGAAGGTTAAAAACCCTACCATAATTGAGGGTTGAGGCAATAAAAAATCTACCCCTAGATGGTTATTGGGCTATGTTAAATACCAGGCCACTAGGAGGACAAGGGGTTCCATTCTATGTCATTGTATTTTGTTCCATAGTCGATAAAAACAACTAGGAGTGGGAAATTAGAGAGCATAACATAGGGGTTTAATGTTCTGTAGTAGACTAACAGGCTATAGTTCTCAGAAAACTCCATAGAGAGTGCCTTCTCCTTTGTATTTGCAATATGTCCATACCTGAGAAAAGAGAGCAGAGCGACCTCCCCTTCTAGCTAGGTTTTCTCCCGTAACGGTTTCCCAGAGCAAATATTTGTGTTATTTGTGGATGGTGTGTGATTATGTTTTATTGTTCTCTATTTTCCACATTTTATCTATTTCATGCATAAGTAGAAAATCAATAACTAAATATTTTAGAATCTAAAGGAATTTATCCTTCACAGTGTAGATTTCAGTTTTACTTATCAGATTTGTTGTAACGAACTATTTCAGTGGAATATCCATGACAATTTAAAGATCATTGCCCGCGAATTGCCCCATAAAAAAAAACACAAGGTACTCCTTCCACCAAAGATGGCAAAGAGAGTAACCTTGGCTTTTGGATTTTTGCATCTTTCTTGAATTCAAGTGTCAGCTCCACCACCATCCTTGCATAAACTTATGAAGGGATTTCACTGTTTTGGAATATATATGCATTGCATGCCCACCACAGAAAATAAAAAATGAATAAAGGGAGTGAGAGGGAACTGTCACTTGCCTCAAATTCCTTCCAGCTTTTTAACCAAAGACTAAGATTTGAAGCTTACCCATGAAAATTTGTTTCGGTGGTTGTCGCCGACGAGACTTGCTGAGCGAAAAAATGCTATAAAAATAAATGATGCATTGTTTCCTCTTTTTCCTTACACAGTGCACATCTACTCGGACCTATCCATCCTCTTTTAATTATGTTTTTCCAAGTTAAAATTTTATTTTCCATAGTTAACTAGGAAAGGATTTGTACTTTTAAAGGGGTGTGAGAACCCCACATAAAGGACCACCACCACTTGCGATCTCCTTTAGCATATTCTTCTTCCAACACTATGTATCCTAGATTCATAGTATAACAACCATAATTCTCATTTCTTTCCCAACCGAGGGAGTCTTCTTCTTCCTCCTACAAGTTGATGAATGCATTTTTCAGCAAATTTGTGTAATCCTCCCACTCTACAACACTTTCCCCCTCGAGGCTTAAATATTCCATTGAATTCCAATAAATTATCATATACGTATCTTGACCTCCAAACCCAATGTCCCATAAAGAATAAATTCATTTCCCATGAAGTTCATGAATTAAATCCTCAGAGAGTTTATGATTTGACCTTGAATTCACCCATGGGTCCTCTCCAATCTTTATACTTTTCTTGTTTCCAACTTGCCACCTTATCCAGTCTCCAATTAATGGAAAGGCCTTAGTCATTTCTTTCCAGCATATTGAGCTATTTTCGGACCCTTTCCTTGGCGTTCTTATCCAATCAACAATTGACTTACCTACTAAGTATTTAGAAGCCATCACCCAATCCCGTATCATCTTATTATGAATTAATCTCCACAACTTTTTTTCCGCTAATGATCTATAGAACCATAAAATATTTTGTATGCCCCAACCTCCCATCTCCTTAGGATTTTCCAACTTCGTCCATTTGACTAGGGGAATCCCACCAAAATATTTTCTACTCATCCATAAGAAATGGAAACAATTTTTTGTATTCTGGTCAAATTTCCTTCAAAATTTTGGCAACAGACTCCCAATACATCTGAATTCTACATAGTACTAATTTGATCAGCATTACCCCCCCCCCCAGGAAAGTCACTGATGAGCCCATGATGATACCCTTGCTTGTGTTTTCTTAATAAGCCATAACTAATCTTCATGCCAATATGAGTTGGGTTTTAACTCGAAATCCAAATATTTGAGACCTGCTTCAATATTTTTACGAGAAAAGGAAGGAAAATATCAAGTTGTTCCAGGACTTCCTTCTGTAAATTACAAACCAACATATTTTGTTTTACTATAATGATTTGTGTCCCCCTTGCCATATAGAAATAATTCAGGATGGCTTTCAAGGCTTGAAATTCATGATAAGTTCCTGCACTAAAAATAATTATGTCATCAATGAAAAGAAGATGGAAAAGGATTTTGGAACTGGTGATTTTTAGACTTTTTAATATCGCCCTCCTCTGTGCATTTTTTACTAGCATATTGAGTGCCTCAACAACTATAAAGAATAAGAAATGTGATAGAGGACACCCCTTCCATATACCTCTAGAAGTTCTAAAAACGAATGAAGGAGAACCATTGATAATAACAACGAATAACAACGAAGGGGGAATACTCTAAGCACCCCATAATCCAGTTGATCATTTTTAAATGCATACCCATTTGGATCAGTGCTAGCCCGATGAACGCCCACCTTACCCTATCGTAAGCCTTGGAAAGGTCAAGCTTCATAATAATGGAAGGGAGGTTTTGGATTTTGATAGAGTGCATTGTCTCTTAAGTGAGTTCAACCACATCATGGATTTGTCTTTTAAATAGAAATCCATATTGCTCCTCCGAGATTTGTCACTAAGAATGGGTTTCATCCGGTTTGCAATTATCTTTGATATTAATTTGTATATCAAGTTGCAACAATAAATGGGCCTAAATTCCTCGAAGGATAAGAACTTTTTCTTTTTTGGGATTAAGGCTGAGAAGGTCGAGTTAAACAAACTCCACATCTTACTCGATTTTTTAGATTCTTGGGCCACTTTTAGTAGATCCATTTTGATAAAGTCATAAAATCCTAAATAAAATTCTATGATTAAATCATTGGGGCCTAGGATTTTACTCTTTTGGAAAGAATTCAATGTAGAGAGGATTTCCTCAGTAATCTTCGCACTTAACGACTCATTCATCTCCTCTGAGATGGATTTTGGAAACAACTTGAGGACTTTTAAAATTTCCTAGATGGGGTACCCTGGTGGTTCTTTAAATAGATTGGCAAAGAAACCTTTCCCAAATTATTCTTTTTCTTAAAAGGAGGAAACACACCTACCATCTTGATCCTTTAAAACCAAAATGGTATTGACTAACTTCATGTAGTTTGTGAAGGTATAAAAAAACTTTGTGTTGTTGATGCCTTACTTCAACCATGTCGCCCTACTCTTCAATCCCCATTTAGTTTCTTCCGAAGATAATAATTCCTACTTCTTTTTCATTAGAGCCCCTGAGAGAGCTTCTTCCTCACATGACAAAGAGCCAGGCTACCTGTCAATCAAAAGCGAGCCTAACTTTTCTTCCACCTCCTGGTGTTGAGCATTGACGTTTTGGTTGAAGGCTTTTGCCCAAACTGAGGAGACTGATTTAATTTTGTCCAAGTTGGTAGAAAATTGTTGAATGAAAGACCTCCCATCTTTTCCTGTCAACGTGGACCAGGTTTATCTAACAATACTTTTTTAATCCTATTCCTTTAACCATAAATGGTTAAAATTCATAGGGGCAGGCAATCTACGCTCCTTTTTCACAATCTCCAGCAGAATGGGCATATGATCTGAGCTTCCTTTGACCTCCACTCTCTTTTTGAGACACCATGGTTTATCGATCAAATCCTCATAAATGAGGAACCTATCTAGTATTTTAGCTACTTCTTCCATCCCTTTTCTACAATTGCTCCATGCCTGAGAAAATTTGGAGGGCTTCAGATCAATCAATTGATTCTTATCTATCCAAAGAGTAAAGAAATTACCATGTGGATCAAATCTATAAGAAGCTACCAAAACCTCCCTTAAATTTAGAGTGAAATTTAAATCTCCTCCCAGAATAATATTATGTGATTCCAGATGACCAAAGGTACTCAACCCATTCCAGAACGAAATTTGGTCAGTGTATGGACCATAAATGTTGATCATTCTAAATGTAAAATTTAGAGAAATGTCTTCCAAATATACCACTATTCTGGAGGGGAATTGTGAAGTTGAAAGAGCACGATACCTTGGACTCTAGGAAAAAAGAATACCTCTTGAGAGACCCACATAATCAATAGAACAAAAATTCCATTCTTTTATCTAACTATGGAAGGAATCCTCTGCTTTAACACCACTGCACATAGTTTCATGTATCATAATGAAATTTGACCTACAAACCTGAAACAAACTTTTTATTGCGAGGAATTTTTGTGTGCCTCCAATCCCTTAGGAATTATAAGAGAGAACAATCATTTTAAACACCTTTCATGAGCCATCCCCACTCTAAGGGCCCGAATAATGGTGGATTGCTTTCCACTTCTTATTTCTTCCTTCACCTTATTATGAGCTATATAAATCAAATATTTCCTCCACACGTGAGAAAACAGGGCCTTATCCAAGGTGAGACCCCCTCATTCCTCCAAAACTAGACCCTTTTTAACCTTAGATCTTAATATATAGTCATATTTTAGGGAGGACTTGGGGCTATGATTTTTTTCTAACCCATCTGATTGAAGCATAGTTTCATCTTTTGCTTGGGAAGGAAGCCCTCGAAAAGGGGGAGGAGGAGACACCAACCAACACTCAAAACTACATACCCTCTCAATGGGAGAG
>JZKD02S0654342.1:61174-74875 GCA_000966675.3 Picea glauca | reverse complement strand
CGTGCACCAGTAATGCATGGATAGATGAAGATTTGGCTAACAAAGTGTCAAATATGGGGCACACCAGAAGTCACGTTACTCTCCACCACTCTTGACCTATACTAAAAAACAATGAGTCATAGCATAACATTATGATGAAATGAAGGAACGCCCCACTAATGCTTTATTATACAAATTTATATATTTTACCCTTTTTAAAAGTAAATAAGTAATTTAAGAGAACTATTATATTATAGTAAATAAAATATAATTATAAAACTAGATTAGAATCTAAATGGAAAAAAAAAAATAGTTAGAAATTTGGAATATTTTGAAGCAATCCATGTTTAATTTTATCCTTATAAGCCTATGTATGATAGTTATACTGATTGATTGTTTGGCCCTTGGCTTTAATAACTTAACACATGCAAAGCCTGTAACTAGGGTTAAGACCATGTTATTCAAAAATGTGACAAAAGAGGGTTAAGTCTGCTATATTTTCCTATGGTCGTTAAACATACTAACTAAAAATATTGTAATGAAACAATTAGTAAAGAAAGGAACTCAATTTCCATACATTTGAAGCATTATCATCTTCAATTGTGATTGGATATAGGGGATCGGTTCTTGGTCGTTGTTCTTCCTCTTCCTCAGTGGTCTCATCTACATAATAGCTAGCTAAGTGTGCACTGCATAAAGGAGTGAGCGGTAGTTGGTATTCATATTCTTGGATCAACTAAAATTCCCTATAAAGCCTTGGTGTGACATTCCTCTCGTTCACCATAATGTCGAGCTATAACTTCCTTGTTTTGCTAGTATAAGTCGAAGGTGGTGAAAAATTGAATAAGCCCCATATCTAGCACTATATTAACCAATTCTTCATTTATTCACACTTTACTCATATGTTTCCTAATCTCATTCTCTATTAAATAAAAATACATAGTTTTGTATAATAAACTAAGGGCTATTTAAAAGGATTTTTTTTTTTTTTTTCCAATAGAAATTAACCCGCTGGGAACCCACCCCGATACTTCCCCACATAGTGGATGATATGAGAGTGGAAAGCAGCAGCCCGAAGGACTCGCTCTAAAAGGATCTAACTAGCTCATGCATACACAACCAAAAACATGAAAAGGTAAATCCACCTCATCATGTTCCACTATAAGGTACAAAGAAAGAATTAATACTCCTTTGAATTAGACCAAGGACTACACAACTAAAGGAGACGGAAAGGCGAATCGGGAACAAGAGTGCAAATCCACCTCATGATATTCCGACAAAGGGAGTTTTCTTTCTCCACATACATTATAAAGTTGAGATCAGAGTTTAAAAATTAATGTTTATAGAGTTAAGATAAGAGTTTAAAACATAAAATGGGTGTATAAATTATGTTGTAAAGATACTTTTAATAAAAGTGATATATTGATATGAGAACAAATTCAAAATATTCATTTAAACCTTTGAAAAATTGTTTTGTAATGAGTTTTTAATTAAAAAAATCTTTAATGAAATTATTTCTTTGAGCTTAGTTTTCTTTTTAGAAACGGATAAAAACATTTTATCATTTTCTTTCTAAAATTTAATAATTAACCAATTTAATGTAATTTTTTTTTTTCAAATTATACAAAGTTATATTTATTATGATAAAACGAATTGAAGAACGCTCTTTTCAAATAAATAAATGTACATACGATAAAGATTTCAAATTAAATAAAAAATCATATTTATAACTTATTAATAATACTAATAAATTCACAAAATAAAACAATTAACACAACAAAGTCAACTTTATTAACACTCAATAGGATTTTTTTTTTATCAGAGCTAGTCATTTTGATATATGCTTTTTGAATAACATATGCCATTCCAAAGTTCCTCGGATACTACCTTTTATTTTGTTTTTTTCTTATAGCTTATTTCTTTAGTCAATGTAATATATGCTTTGGGAAAAACATATGCCATTCCAAGGTTCGTGGAATATTACTTTTTATTTTTTATTTTGGAATAACCTTTGTTTTATATATATATAAACTAATTTAAATTATATCATTATAAAAATGTTTGTATTTTTTTGCACTTTTATATATTGAAATTTGTGCATTTACAAGTTAATTTTTTTATCTACTTATTTACAAAGATAAATATTTGAAAAGTATGGTTAAGATAATTTGATTGAATGAAAATAAAAATAATTAAAGAGAAATGTATATCGATTAGTGGTTAAATTTTATGGGTATTTATTTGTTTTTTTTTTTTTCATTTTTAATCGTCAAATATTGTCAATTTTTAAATTTACATGTCATTAATGTCCTTCACTTAATTTTTGAAATCGTCAATTTGACAGGTAAATACAAAATTTACCAGTATCCGTGTAATATAATATAATTTCTAACATTATATCTTTGCAGTTTTCAGAATGCTCTTTGCAATTTTGAATAATTTTTAGTTTCACTTGGGCGTGTGTTTGTAAATTATTTTTGGCTTCTTCAACCGGTTGAGTGTTGAAACACACATTGACACTGAGAGGGTGGGGGGGGTGAATCAATGTCTGGAACTTTTGGCTACTTTTCACACTTTCATAAATTAACTAAATTAACTGAATAAGATATATGCAGTTCAATTAATTATTCATAAACATGTATAACACAATCTGTATGAAGTAGATAAAATATCGTTCTTTTATTTATTTAACTTGAATGAATACAAATAAAACCAATCCTTTAATATCTTCAATTTCAACTGAATATGAGAGATCCAACTCTCTCATACAAGATCCAACTTGTAGTTCTCAAATCCAACTGAGAAATGAGGAATCCAACACTCATAACAACACCTGGCTTGTTGATCTCAGATCTAACTAAGATGTGAGGAATCCAATCCTCATGACAAGACTCAGCTTGTTGATCTCAGAAGTGGACCAACCTGATAGAATGAACTTTCATTCAATCCATTATAGATTATAGTAGATATATATATATATCTACCAAGACACCTTCCCTTCATATTCCTTTACTTATATAGTCCTCCAAATGGTGCCACTTTGAAACAATGTGTCCTTTTGGAATGAAACATTGCACTCCTTCATTTAATTAACAAAAATGATAACTTGTGTTAATTGATTTTTGTACACCAATTTAGACATCGATTTTTGTATGAAGATTATGGATGATGGAAACAAATTTTAAAATTCTACGACATAGATTTTTTTGTAAAACATGCCCAATTATTTGACACACATGAAATTTCCCCAGAAAGTGTGCAAGGTCGCTGGTACAGGCGGTTCTTTGAAGGAAACTTGTCTAGATTTTTCTTTCGTCGTCGGATGCCAGATCGACTTAAGTACATATTACCTTTTAGTGAATTTCTAAATTGACCTCCACATATCTCCTTTGTTGGTGATTATTTAAACTCAACTTGTAAATATTTTACTTGATGGTTATATTAAAATCGGTTCCCTCTCAACTGCTAGTCACTAAATATTTGACTTGGTCTCACCCTTTTTCGTATTTGCTTCCTCATTCGACTGACAAACATATTTTTAGTTGACTCAACTAAGAGAAATTTCGACTTGAGTATTTCAATTCTAGTCGATCCATCTTGATCCAACTTCAACCCAACTTGTATTTAAGTTTGTTTCGACTTCAACCTTTAGGTTACTTCTTTCTTGGACCGACTCGAATCAGAAGAAAAGCGACTTGAGAAATTCGACTTTGGTCGTCTCGACTTGCTTTGGCCGACTTGTATTTCCCAACTCAATTTTACTTCAACTTCGACCTTCAGTTGGTCGACTTGTCTTTAAATCATCTTGAAATCAATCGACTTGTCTTCTCCAACTTCCCTCAATCTACAAGCTTGCAGTTGGTCGACTCGTCTTGCAGTCGATCGACTTTCAGATAGTCGACCTTATTGTTGTTTGAATCAACTCAACTTGTGACTTGATGGTGTTAATGTTTCCTCACCAAACATCCACCATTGACATTCTGTTTCATCTCTGGACTCTTCGTCAATCAATATTTTCTGAATCACTTTTAATGAACCATGTATTGTTAAATTCTTTATTTCTGATTTGTATGGATCTATAATGGATTATCCATTTACCCTTTTTATCTAGACAATTTCTTCATAGTTTCTTCTTTTGTGCATGGATGTTAATGAAACAATATCAACCTTATACTATATAGGATGAGTGTATCGAACTCATACAATATATTAGTCATTATTATCTTTCTACTGATATTCAAGTCACCTTCATAACATTATGTCCAATATTGACAATGCTTGACATTCAAGTCACCTTCATAACATTGTCATTGTCCAATATTGACAATGCTTGACATTCAATTCACCTTCATAACATTATGTCCAACCTTCATAACATTATGTCCAATATTGACAATGCTTGACATTCAAGTCACCTTCATAACAATATGTCCAATATTGACAATGCTTCTCAAATCAATCAATTTGATGAAATCCCATTTTAGCATCCTTTTGGCTCCCTATACCCTATAGATATACATACATTTTTCCTCTTTATATATGTTGAATACTTATTCCTTGTATTTTCTGACATTTCTAAGGTATTACCTAAATTGCCATATATTAATCTTGATTTCTCTTTATGGTTAAGGTTTCGTGTGGATTTTAAAAAGGAAATTTGAATTATTGTGTGTAGATATAAGTAATGCTAACTATGGATGTAAGGTTCAAAGTGTTCTTGGTTCCTCCTAATGAAATAATAAATATTTCTATCTCGACGTAAGGGTATTTTAAGAAGATATATCAAAAATCTAATACAACTCTAATATATATCAGTATTTGATATATATATATATATATATATATATATATATATATATCAACTCCAACGCCATTATATCAACACATTATTGCACAGGAAAAAGATAAATTAAAGAAAAAAGATCCTCGGTCTATGCTACAACAAGGTCATAATTATATCAAAAAGTTACGCTTTCAGCAGGGTGAATTAAGCAAATCCAACATATGCCAGATAGACCTCGATCCACTTGTACAATTAAGCAATCGGTTCAGCTCTCGTGGAACGTGGGTCTGGGATCTATTTCCCATTGGTTTCCATGTAACTGCGCATATCCCAGTAAATCAACAGACAATAGAAGTTAGGTTGTTTTAGACTGTTAGCGTAATAATAGGAACTGGTAGCACTATATTTAGCTAACCAGATCCCCTCAGTTTGAATATATATGAGTGTGTTAGTGTGTATGGGGGTGCATATCATGTCTGTTTATACCCTACTGTAGTGAATTGTAAGAGCCAAGAGCTCCAAGATTCAAAATTTTAATATAATATTACTGTCATGTTTTGAGTGCTCACTTATTGGTGGTAAATTGATAATTGTGAGTATAGGCTTACCCATGGGACATGGCCCACTCACAGGTACGGTCTTATGTTATATATATAAATATGTTAGTATCATGTTATTACTTTGTTGGATTGAGTTTATGTTAATCTTCTTTTAATTTAGACTGCAGAATAGTTACAGGCTACATAATGGCCATATGTGCTATGCTATAGAATGACAATTGATTGCCCTAGGACTTAGATCAATGCATGCTATCAATTCCTCTATCAATAATTACCTTTATTGATGTCTGATATCAAACCTGTTCTAGTCTTCTGTATCTTTAATAATTCTGGAAATAGTACTAACAAGATTATTGATTGAGGAATCATATAAATTGTTGAAATCAAGTACTGACATATTGACTTAATAATAGGTTTATTTCTGATTGTTCTTTGTACGGATTTAGAATAGATAATTAGTTTACTTGCTTTGTTTGGAGTGCTACATAATCATTGTGATTATAAACTCATTAGGTGAACACGCGAAGGTATGGGGTTATGAAAGTTCAGAGACTTTATCCTGAGAGGTACCACCAACAAGGCTAAGGGTTATAACATGGTGGCCTCACCTTTCTATGTTTTCTTTTCTTCTATGTATAAGTAGTCTTGTTTAGTTAGGCTTCTCCAATATATGGGAAAAGTCCTTTGTTTTGTGCATATTACATTGAGCACCTCATAAGTACATATCGAATCTCAGGTTGACAAAATTAAATGAATGAGTGTAACACAATAATTATAAGTCATATTTTGTAACAACCCAAATTGATTAATTTTTATCATAGTTTTTAATTTTAATTTAATTAATTATTAAAATATATTAAATGAGCCTTTTATTATTGTATTATTAAAATGTGGGTGAAGTAATTAATGGGGGGATAAGGCTATTGGGGAATTAATGGGGGGATAAGGTTGTTGGAGAATTAATGAGGGGGATTTGAGAGAGGAGGATAAGAAAGAAGGGGAGGACTTGGAAGGGGATCTGATTTTGGTTTTGAGAAATTCTGAAAGATAGAGAAGGGGAGAAAATTGGGGAAACAATTGTTTTTGGGGAACTTTCACCGGGGACTGTTGTTGCTGGAAACTTTGGGCTCCGGGGCTAGGAAACCGCAAGGATTCATGGAGCTAGGGAGTCAAAGAGGTTGTTCCTAGTTGGCTGGGAGGTTAATATTCAGTTGGGAAGGAACAAGAACAAGTGAACCAGGGGCTGAATCAACCAAATCTGCAGGTGGAGATATGTTTTGTACCAATTGGTCTGTCATCCTTATATTGTTGTTATTATGTTGTCATCATTAATATCAATTAATATGATGTTATGTTGCAGTTATTATGATGTTTTTGTTGTTGTCATTATGTTTTTATCATTAATATGTTGTTGTTTTTTATTCATGGTATAAGAAAATAATGAAAAAAATTATAGACTAAATTCAGTCATTTCAGAAGGAGATTTTATAAAACATTTATTTATTTTTAAGTCCTGAAAAAAAAAAATAGTTAGGCTCTACATATGGTATCAGAGCCCGGTTTCAAAACTAAAACCTGGGCTTGACCACCCACAACATTGGGATTTTGTCTTTGTACCAACATGGTATGCAACCTCTTCATCTGCAATCCAATTTGGGTTGTTATAGAAATCTTGATTTTTAAAGATCCTCAAATTTGCCAAAGAAATAAATCTTCACGACAATTTCCATTTCCAGTAATTTTAAATTTCTTTTCCAGCAAGTTGTAAATTTACATTTCCAGTAATTTTAAATTTCTTTTCCAGCAAATTGTAAATTTATTTCCGCGCCCCTCAGATGAATGCTCGGGAATTCAAACAGTCCATCGGAAAACCAGGCTCCATCGTCCAACTTCTATGACACCTTTAAACCAGCTTTAGAGTCAAGAAGGCTACCTAAATTTTGGATGCTGAGTTAGAACATAATAAATAGAAAAAACACATCCAAGCATTCGTAAAAGGACAAAGCCGTGCCAAATACCGTTAAAAACAACAAATGCTCCTGTTTTTTTTTTTCCTTTGGCCACTGTCAATTCAGCCTCTCAGCGCTTGAATATTACAAACTAATTGCTCCAGAAGCAAATTCCAACGATCTTTCTGTCACCTTCACTGAAAGTCCATGGTTTTTACATTGCCCAAAGCAAAGATTCATAATGTTTTTCTCCAAATTCAGCAAAGGCAGATATACTAAAATCAAACAGCCCAAAGCTTCAAAAAATGATTGCACCCATCTAGGAATCACAAAACCCTAATTTGTAGTGAAATGAATGAGCAAAATTCCAGACTCCAATGGCTCCACCGCCATCGAAATCCGAAAAAAAAAACACTTGGAGGAAGTCAAGCCAAACATCTGGTTCTTGAAATGGAGAATCCGGACAAAGACAAGAGCGACATGAATTTCTTCCCGGCTTTGTCTCTTGACAGGAATTTTCTGGCATCCGGATTGACGTTTAGTCTCGATCCCGTTCACAGGCTTCCCGCAGAATTCACGCCTCTGACTAGCCTTAGCGGGCTCTAGAAAATTCACATCCCGATTTTCCTTGAGCAGCATGTATGTGCCCTGAATGTCATCACGTAGGGTCTCATGGACGACCACCCGCTTGTCTTGAGTAGAATTTTTGGGGATTTCAGGGGCTGGGATGAGCTGTTGATTTGGATAAAGGCATTCTGTGGGACAAGGTGACCTTTTAGGAAAATCTGGTGGAGTGGGGCGCTGGGGCTGAGGATTGAACACAATGGAGTTATTTCTGTTGAAAGAACTGAGGCAATTACCCATCTACATGAACTGCTAAATTGCTCCTCCACGTGGTTCTTCATCTCTGAGCGCTCTGCAACAACCAAACTGAGGCAGTTATCAAACTTTCAGCGCCAAAGAAACACCAAGGCAACACCCATACACAAGATGTCGAGCTTTCCAACATAATTTCAAAGAGCACCCAGAAGACAACCCACGAGGAGCCTGGCAGCCATGGATGATGCAAAGAAACACCATAATGGTTTACTTCCACGAGGAAGAAGTCTAGCAGTCATGGCTATTGCATAGAAGCACCGAAAGGATTTACTCCCATGAGAAAGGAGCCTGAAGACCATGGATGTTGCAGAGGAAGAGACGGTTGAGCGGATTATTGCGTGTTGTGTGAGTAAGAAGGGACGGGGTAGGGTTTGAGAGCAGGAGGGGGGCATGTGGGCCTCACCCAACCTTATTCATAATATTTTTTCCTCTTATAATATAAATAAAAATATTGGGCTTCTATCCCAATATCCAAGTATATTAAACTTGGGCCCATCTACAAGTCCAATCACTGTGACTAATATCCAAACAAACAATTACCAACATCAAGAGTTAATACAAGCACCAGGTGCCAAGGAGACAATCCACGGGTTGCATAGTTTGTTCAAGGCCCAATATCCAAGTTGAGCCTCGAGCCATCAAACACTCAACACAAATTTCGATCCAAGCACCAAAGCCCGACACATAAGAACAAGTTCCAAGTCTCCAAGGTAGCCCATGGGTCATAATGCATTATGCGTCATATTTTTAATTTTTTTTTTTATCTACAAACTTGCCATATATATATATATTTGAGAGAATATGAACCAAGAGTGTTTGACACACTTGTTGGGAATTTACCTTTGTAGATTTTTTGCACAGGAAAATTGTCTTATGGAACTCACATTTTGCTGCAACAAAATCATGATTGAGAACTCTGACAAATTCGGTATTTACTTCAACAAGATTGTGACCAATTTCGTTGTTTTCTCTAGAAAATTGTTGCCCAGAACTTGTTTTTTTCTTTCAAAATAATTGCCAGTGGACTAGTGAATTTTCACCTGTAATGCCTTTTGCATTATATATAGCCTTTTTGTGACTGATTAAACATAAATTTCCAATGGAAATGGCTCGTGTCGTAGTTACCAGGTAATCTAGATCTTGAGAATTTTTTTGTCTTTTTGTCTTGAGAACTCCAATTCTCTTGTTGGACGTATTGTGGACTATTCCTTTGTGTTTTGCTCAGCACTAAGGTTGTGTAAGGATGTACTTCATATTGTAGACTATTATTATGTATGGTGTTTGCATTCTTATTTCCATTCTTCAGGGAATATTTGTCTAAATTCCCGAACATAGGACTGTAAATGATTGTTTAAATGCTAGACTATTCTGTGTTTGCAGTTGTCTATTCATATTCTTGTTTATGCTCTATGTAAACTATTTCCCGGGTCATTGAGAAGAGTATGGCTAGTTCTATGTTTTCTTTCTAGTTACCTTAGTTTCGTCCAGACGTATGCATATTAGATTAGTTGCATTTCATTCTTTAGCTTAGAAACCATTATTGGTGGACCGGGTTGCAACCGGTAAACCCCAAACCAGAAATGGTTGACGGGCTAGAATCCGAATGGGTTTCCTTTTCCAAACGATGAGATGTCTAATTGAGACTTCTTATTGGGGGTAACCCTTGCTATTGACAAAGGGAATTTTTCCCATGCCAACAAAATTGGCACTAGAATGAGGAATGGATGACAAGCTTTCCCATGTGGAGTCATTTCATTAAATATTTTTAACCAACCCATGGCTCCTCTCTGTATCTTTGTATGGGATAACCCTTTGAGTCTTTCAAGACCCACCGAGGGCATCTTAGTCGAGAAAATTAATCTCTTTTCAAAATAAAAATTTGATGGTGGAGGGCATGTCTCCGCATTCACACATCTCAATCAATTTAACATCACTCAAAAAAATCTTAAGATTGTTTGGGACAATGAAATCTATCAATTATTTATCCTCACATTTGAAGGATGGATTAAATCCCGGTATAGGACATTGCCAGTGAAATGGATACATAGTTGGAAATAAATCATGCACAAATCTTTACCATTGCTCATGTAGATTATGTTTATGATTAACTCTTTAATGAAATTACATAATTCTGTAGGCTCGAAAATGAATCTATGGATGATTTCTTTCAAAATTTCATGCATATTTATTGTAGATTTCTTGAACGTGATAAACCCTCAGACCAAGAAATATTTGATTGGTTTTCATATTTTGTCTCTATTCCTAAAGGGTACGATTTGGATAATAAAATTATCTCTCATTCACAAGAGTCAGATTTGATAATGAAGAATAGGGGATACATGATCTCTAATAAACACTCTATCATGACTATGGGGGAATCCTCACCATAAATATTAAACCCCTTAGACTCGGAGTGTGAACCATCTATCGTCTCCCCTTTAGAGAATCATGATTATGTTTTGGTGTGTAACAAATCTCTCATGGAAAATCCCCATCATTTTNGGGACAGGGTAGGGTTTGAGAGTAGGAGGGGGGCATGTGGGCCTCACCCAACCTTATTCAGAATATTTTTCCCTCTTATAATATAAATAAAAATATTGGGCTTCTATCCCAATATCCAAGTATATTAAACTTGGGCCCATCTACAAGTCCAATCACTGTGACTAATATCCAAACAAACAACTACCAACATCAAGAGTTAATACAAGCACCAGGTGCCAAGGAGACAACCCACGGGTTGCATAGTTTGTTCAAGGCCCAATATCCAAGTTGAGTCTCGAGCCATCAAGCGCTCAACACAAATTTCGATCCAAGCACCAAAGCCCGACACATAAGAACAAGTTCCAAGTCTCCGAGGTAGCCCACATGTCATAATGCATTATGCGTCATATTTTTAATTTTTTTTTTCTTTTCTTTTATCTACAAACTTGCCATATATATATATTTGAGAGAATATGAACCAAGAGTGTTTGACACACTTGTTGGGAATTTACCTTTGTAGATGTTTTTCACAGGAAAATTGTCTTATGGAACTCACATTTTGCTGCAACAAAATCATGATTGAGAACTCTGACAAATTCGGTATTTACTTCAACAAGATTGTGACTAATTTCGTTATTTTCTCTAGAAAATTGTTGCCCAGAACTTGTTTTTTTCTTTCAAAATAATTGCCAGTGGACTAGTGAATTTTCACCTGTAATGCCTTTTGCATTATATATAGCCTTTTTGTGACTGATTAAACATAAATTTCCAATGGAAATGGCTCGTGTCGTAGTTACCAGGTAATCTAGATCTTGAGAATTTTTTTGTCTTTTTGTCTTGAGAACTCCAATTCTCTTGTTGGACGTATTGTGGACTATTCCTTTGTGTTTTGCTCAGCACTAAGGTTGTGTAAGGATGTACTTCATATTGTAGACTATTATTATGTATGGTGTTTGCATTCTTATTTCCATTCTTCAGGGAATATTTGTCTAAATTCCCGAACATAGGACTGTAAATGATTGTTTAAATGCTAGACTATTCTGTGTTTGCAGTTGTCTATTCATATTCTTGTTTATGCTCTATGTAAACTATTTCCCGGGTCATTGAGAAGAGTATGGCTAGTTCTATGTTTTCTTTCTAGTTACCTTAGTTTCGTCCAGACGTATGCATATTAGATTAGTTGCATTTCATTCTTTAGCTTAGAAACCATTATTGGTGGACCGGGTTGCAACCGGTAAACCCCAAACCAGAAATGGTTGACGGGCTAGAATCCGAATGGGTTTCCTTTTCCAAACGATGAGATGTCTAATTGAGACTTCTTATTGGGGGTAACCCTTGCTATTGACAAAGGGAATTTTTCCCATGCCAACAAAATTGGCACTAGAATGAGGAATGGATGACAAGCTTTCCCATGTGGAGTCATTTCATTAAATATTTTTAACCAACCCATGGCTCCTCTCTGTATCTTTGTATGGGATAACCCTTTGAGTCTTTCAAGACCCACCGAGGGCATCTTAGTCGAGAAAATTAATCTCTTTTCAAAATAAAAATTTGATGGTGGAGGGCATGTCTCCGCATTCACACATCTCAATCAATTTAACATCACTCAAAAAAATCTTAAGATTGTTTGGGACAATGAAATCTATCAATTATTTATCCTCACATTTGAAGGATGGATTAAATCCCGGTATAGGACATTGCCAGTGAAATGGATACATAGTTGGAAATAAATCATGCACAAATCTTTACCATTGCTCATGTAGATTATGTTTATGATTAACTCTTTAATGAAATTACATAATTCTGTAGGCTCGAAAATGAATCTATGGATGATTTCTTTCAAAATTTCATGCATATTTATTGTAGATTTCTTGAACGTGATAAACCCTCAGACCAAGAAATATTTGATTGGTTTTCATATTTTGTCTCTATTCCTAAAGGGTACGATTTGGATAATAAAATTATCTCTCATTCACAAGAGTCAGATTTGATAATGAAGAATAGGGGATACATGATCTCTAATAAACACTCTATCATGACTATGGGGGAATCCTCACCATAAATATTAAACCCCTTAGACTCGGAGTGTGAACCATCTATCGTCTCCCCTTTAGAGAATCATGATTATGTTTTGGTGTGTAACAAATCTCTCATGGAAAATCCCCATCATTTTCACAATCTAAAGATATTCATTCTCTTTATATGAATCGATTTGATGATAATCACCCACATAAGTACCCACCTATTTATCATCCAGTGAAATATTTGCATTACTCTTACAATGGAACATTAAATGATAAGATGGAACAACAATATTTCCTAGATTTGATCGATCAAAGGCTAATTCTTAATGACAATCCATCTGAGATGCACAATGTTGAAAGTCCTTCGCAATTTGAATTTCTGGAACATGTTGAATCACAATGTGATCGCGCTAACCATATTTTTTATGAATATTTTGTTGTTTCGAAATTGAATGTGAACATCAATGCATCATCCAATGATCATGCACATTCTAAATTCTTTTATCTTGATTCACAAATGTTAATGACAAAAAATATAAGGTATGCATAGTACAACGAGTTTTCAGATCCCTATGAAGAAATTATATCAACTGTGGAACCCATCACCATGCAAGGAAAATGAAACATCGAGTTGATCCAAGAAATATTGTTATCTAAATCTGTTCCAGAATCACATGTTAATCCTCAGGGGTAGATGCATCACTCATCCTTGGATTATATCTCAATACTCCAACACTTCTCACATGATTTTGATGATGTTATAGGAGAAGGCTTGGAGTCATATTTTTCTCAACATTTCTCTCAAACTAACATATATCATTTGTCCTCTCAACATGCAGGTTATGTAAATTGTGGGACCAAGGAGACTTTCCTGGACAATGAGGTACTTCGGTTTCAACCGATGGTGTTGTGGATAAATTCATAAATGCAGACATAAACAAATCTGCCTAGTTTGAGAACCCGAAACTAGAACAAAATAAGAAATAACACACTCCTTTCCTTAGATTCAAATGAAATGAAAAAGGATATAAAACACATACCTTTTT
>JZKD02S0654342.1:9668-43856 GCA_000966675.3 Picea glauca | reverse complement strand
AAGTGGGAGATTGTTGGTTGTGGAGCCTGATTATCTTCCTGATTCAGAGGTCTTTTACTTTCAACCGTGTTTATACCCCATGAAGTATTTACACCCCATAAGTATGTACACTCTTACACGTGGGGGAGTGCAGAGGGGGGGTACCCCCTCTGTGGGGTCTGGGGGGGCTATCCCCCCGGCTGGGGGGTCTGGGGGCAAGCGGGCCCCCAACGGAGGTTCAGGGGCGAAGCCTCCGAAGGAAAAATTGCCTTGTAAATGTATATTGTAATTTCATTGTAAATCTGGACCGTTCATTATAAGGTCGCAAATCTAACGATAGAGATTATGTTGAGGTTTTTTTCCCTAGAAGGAAACCCTCTTTTATGAAGGAAATGTATTGCGGCTATGGTTGATGGCGAATATTGTATTCTGAGATAGGAGACTATGAGAGAAATAAGAGGAAGTTACAATGGGGTTGTTGTAGGTTGTATCCCTTCATATGCTAGATAATAATAAAGGAAGGACCTGGCAATTTCTCTAGTGGACGTAGCCCACACTGGGTGAACCACATAAATCTGTGTCTTTATTGTATTGTGTATCTTCTATGTTTTGTTTCCTCATTTTGTTTTATTTTATTGCTCCACGGTCCTGTTTTTCTAACAACAATTGTGGTATATTTCTTTTTGTGGTTTTATCTATTAACTTCTTGTTTGTGTGATGTTTAAGGTTAGATTTACGATTACTAGGTCGACATTATCTATTGTACTCCTTAAGGCTTGCATTAGTGTATCGTGGTTGTATTGCGATGATATTTGAGACTTATATAAGTATGCTAATGGTCACTTTGCAACCTTGATTTGTTCTTAATTTGAAGAATTATGGTGACTTCTGGATTCAAATTGTTATAATCAAGGCAAGGAAGCTAGCTTAACTTTATGTTGAAATAATGTTTCATATTGAAATTGTTGTAAATTAAGATGTCTTTGGCAGTTCATGATCCAATGGTGTCAATAGTAATTGTGTGCCTCAAAAGCAATCGAAAAACAAAGCATAAGCAACAAATGTTAATGAAGTATGCATTTTTGTGGAAAAATCACATTAAATTCTTTTTGGAATTCCTTACATCTGGTGCTTAAGGCTTTCCATTTTACTACTATCATAGATTTTGTGATCTTCATCATAAACAAATTACTTTTTTTTTATTTGTAAAATATACTTCTTATATATACAGGAAAACATTTACATCAACAGCTAGAAACACAAGAAAAATATAGAAGGGTATATACAATGAACATCGTATTATCTTCCAAAGGGATACTAAAGCAACTATGCAATCAAAATAAGCAGTCAAATCTAACATTTGACATCTCTAATCAGTAATGCCCCTTTTTCTAGGATTTACATATGTACTTCATCTTGCCATAATTGACAAAAAGATGACTAAAAACTATTCTCATCATCAAAAACAAACTTACAACGAAGTTTCCAAATTATATACAAAGCATCAACAAATTATTTACTAATACAAACTACTTTTAACACTATTACCCTTTTTTCTTTGTTTGTTTCGCCTTAATGGTTTGTTTTATGTTTATTATTGATTTGAGTGAAATGGTTCTCAAACTTAAACCAAACAAAAAACCTTGAAACTGACATTTTTGTAGATCTTGTTGCTTACAAATAAAAGAAATCATAAACTTAATTGATCATGTGCAACAACTTTGTACTGAAAGAAACCATTAATTTAATTAAGTATGTGTAGTAACTATATACCTATTGGTCACTCTGAGCACTCAAAAGGACAGGAGAGGAGCCAATGGGTCTAGGGATAAAGGCACAACTCTTTTGATGCTGAGAGGGGAGGAAAAATGGATTCACAAGGTCATATGGCAGGGGACATTCAAAGATGATTTGAGAAAAAAGGAGAAAGGACCATGCGTCGGACCTAGGAACTAACCGACGATCTTTTTATGTTCAAGGACGACATGTGGAATGAGTAGAGGGAAGTAAAACTGATTTCAATTTGTTTGGGTGTGTGAAGGGAGGATTCACATGGAGGATGATGTAATTGATTATATCGAGGAGGCATTAGATTTCGAGATTATCTTTTTATCAAACGAATAGTTTAAGAGACAACAGAGGTGAAAAAGGGAGCCTAACATGGTAGGATCGGGATCATTGAATCTTCCAGGATGCCACGATCCAAGATCCAGTCAGTAGGAGGTAGATGCATTATTAAATTCCAGAGGCGGGTGCATTAAAATACCTTCCTTGGTCTCCATCCCACATGTTTTTCTGCAATGCAAAGGAGAAGGAGGTTCCCCATCATAGGTCCATTCTTCACTGATGATTTGTGAAAGCTTTTCATCGTTGGAGCTGAAGTATAGTGAGTATTCAGTGCATGCTCCTTTTTCTCAGACAAAAAACTCAGGGCAAGGGAAATCCAATAAAGGTAGATGTTGGAATGTTAAAAGGGAGAGAAGACAAATGGTGGTCGGAGAAAACATCAATTTGGATTCCATTCCATAGCTTATGGATCGAATGATTGTGGGGAGATTCTGTGGAAAAATAGTTACCTCATCAACCTTGAAAGGTTGGTTAGTAGAAAATTGGACGTCAATGTTAGGATATTCTCTGAAATTTCACACCCTAGCTCAGGGGTGGATCAGTTTTAAGTTCAAGACTCGAGAGGACTTGATGGATATATTAAGTAGAGTGTGGGGTTGGGGTCCATCTGAACTTGTAGTGAAAAAATGGGAAATTTCTTTTGATCCCACACGAGACTCACTCTCCCTAGCGAAAGTATGGGATATTATTCTGAATCTCCTCGTGGTATTTTGGCAAGAATGGATTCTGGTGGCGATCAGAAACAAACTTGGTAAATTCCTAGGATGTGAACCAAGATGGGAATCAAAAACCAATTGAAGGTGGGTATGGGTACAAATAGAGGTGGAGGTGAAAGAAGGGTTGGTGGACGATATTGATTGGTGTGGGAAGGATACTCATGAATGAAAAAAATAGACTACTGGAGAGTCCCCTTTCAGTGTTATGGATGTCATGAGGTAGGATATATGCAAGTCGATTGCAAAAGAGTTGGAGCACTTTTCTCTCCATTAAAAAAAAATGGAAGTGTAAAATGGCGACATTGGAGGAAGCACATGAAAAGGTGGTGGGCATGCCTTGTGGATCATGAAGAGGATCTAAATATTCTTGATGGGAGGCTCCATGTGTCTTTTCCTAAATTCCTATGGAAGTGAATTTGGATAAGAATATTCCCTCAGTTGTGTCTTTTCTCAATCATGGTGTTAAATAGGTCCGACCAATTGGTTTAGACTCTGGACATCCTATCCATGTTCCAAAGTTTCCATCCAATGAGTTTGAAAGGTCTAATGTAAAAGGAATTTCCTCTCCCATTGAGAGGGTATGTAGTTCTGAGTGTTGGTTAGTGTCTCCTCCTCCCCCTTTCCGAGGGCTTCCTTCCCAAGCAAAAGATGAAACTATGCTTCAATCAGATGGGTCAAAAAAAAATCATAGCCCCAAGTCTTCCCTAAAATATGACTATATATTAAGATCTAAGGTTAAAAAGGGTCTAGTTTTGGAGGAATGAGGGGGTCTCGCCTTGGATAAGGCCCTATTTTCTCACATGTGGAGGAAATATTTGATTTATATAGCTCATAATAAGGTGAAGGAAGAAATAAGAAGTGGAAATCAATCCACCATTATTCGGGCCCTTAGAGTGGGGATGGCTCATGAAAGGTGTTTAAAATGATTGTTCTCTCTTATAATTCTTGAGGGATTGGAGGCACACAAAAATTCCTCGCAATAAAAAGTTTGTTTAAGGTTTGTAGGTCAAATTTCATTATGATACATGATACTATGTGCAGTGGTGTTAAAGCAAAGGATTCCTTCCATAGTTGGATAAAAGAATGGAATTTTTGTTCTATTGATTATGTGGGTCTCTCAGGAGGTATGTTTTTTTCCTAGAGTACAAGGTATTGTGCTCTTTCAACTTCACAATTCCCCTCCAGAATAGTGGTATATTTGGAATGCATTTCTCTGAATTTTACATTTAGAATGATCAACATTTATGGTCTGTACGCTGACCGAATTTCATTCTGGAAGGGGTTGAGTACCTTTAGTCATCTGGAATCACATAATATTATTCTGGGAGGAGATTTAAATTTCACTCTAAATTTAAGGGAGGTTTTGGGAGCTTCTTATAGACCTGATCCACATGGTAATTTCTTTACTCTTTGGATAGATAAGAATCAATTGATTGATCTGGAGCCCTCCAAATTTTCTTAGGCATAGAGAAATTGTAGAAAAGGGATGGAGGAAGTAGCTAAAATACTAGATAGGTTGCTCATTTATGAGGATTTGATCGATAAACCATGGTGTCTCAAAAAGAGAGTGGAGATCAAAGGAAGCTCAGATCATATGCCCATTCTGCTAGAGATTGTGAAAAAGGAGTGTAGATTGTCTGCCCCTATGAAGTTCAACCATTTATGGTTAAAGGAATAGGATTAAAAAAGTGTTGTTAGATAAATGTGGTCCACGTTGACAGGAAAAGATGGGAGGTCTTTCATTCAACAATTTTCTACCAACTTTGACAAAATTAAATCAGTCTCCTCAATTTGGGCAAAAGCCTCCAACCAAAACGTCAATGCTCAACACCGGGAGGTGGAATAAAAGTTAGGCTCGCTTTTGATTGACAGGGAGCTTGGCTCTTTGTCATGTGAGGAAGAATATCTCCCAGGGGCTCTAATGAAAAAGAAGTAGGAATTATTATCTTTGGAAGAAACTAAATGGTGATTGAAGAGTAGGGCGACATGGTTGAAGGAAGGTGTTGTTCCTGAGTTTATACTTTAAGGCTCTAAAGTATACCGTCAAGGCATCCGTAAAGATAAAGGTAATTAAAGGGTAAAAATCAAAAGGAAGGATAAATTAGAGTTGGTTTCCCAATTTCCTTCATCTAGCTTCCCTTTTTTTCTTGGATGCTAATATCTCTCTCAATAGCTGCCCATGAACGTTCTAATTCAACCCAGTTAGTCGTTGTTTGCATAATAGTATTAAAAAGGTTCAAAGAAATACTAGTTTGATCTTGGAGACCAGGTTCTATGTTGGGATGTCTGTTATTTGGGACAGTCATGGAGAGTAAAATTTTATTTAATTTTGAAAGAATTTGATAAATTATTGCTTCAGTTTTTAAGGGACGAAAATAGGAAAAATAGTTTTGAAATTCAAAATAATAACATAATAACAGTTGAGGTTGTTTCCTGGACTTGAAACAATTTTGAGAATAGTATAATAACAAAGAAATACTGCTGAAAAAATATGGGGCTTTAATCACGAAAGAATCTCATATTGTAACAGGAAGTAAAGAGGAAAACGAGATTTCTAAGGAAGTGTTAAATATTATCGTTCAAATGATCTACAGGTCTTAAAATTACTTATAGCAATTTCAGAGGAAAAGTTGTAAATAATTTGATAACCAAATCAATTCAAACTACAAAAGATGTATGAAATAAACTTATAGTTGATCATTCATTAGAAAGACATTGAAAGAGAAACATAGAAATATATTGTAAACAAGGTTAAAGAACACATAGCTTCAAGTTGATAGAATTCAGAATCTCGTCTACATTATTTATATCACAATGGATTGAAAAAATTTAATACAATCGGCTCTCCTCAAAACCAAAATCCCTATCTTAGTCTTGTGAAATTCTATTTATACATGATCACCAAACTTTTATCCCGTTGGTGATTAACCAACTTCCTAAGACTAACGGTTACCTGAATGTGCAAGGTTGAACCATTTACATTTCTATTTTAACTACTTTGTTATTTCAATAATGAAAATATACAAAACAGTATTTCATGTCTGCGTTGACGAACTTCCTTCTTCTGTCTTAAGACAGCGAATACATTTTCCCAAAAACTTTACCAAAACTCTGGGAGCTTCTGGTATATCTTTTCCCTCAAATATGAAGAACTTTTTCTGTAGTTTGGGCAAACGATCTTCAATTATCTTCCTTGTGAACTTAATAGTTTGCAACTTTAAGTTCGACATCACTATCCATTTTTCGATTTCGGTGACATTGATTACCTTTATTTTTGGGATCTCCACCTGCATTTCCTCCAGATATTCCTTGAATCTTAGCTGGTGCTTGACAATGTTAATTTCTCCTAATAACCCTGAACAGTTGTTTTTTCCAATGTTCAAAGAATCTTTTTCTAAAAGATAAAAAATTCCTTGACAATCATCATTGACCTCTCTGGTTATTTTTTTGTTTTCTGCAAGGTTTGCCTCCCACACCTTGAGTATTACATCTCCTTTAACCTGCTCTAAAACATATAGTTTTTGAATCTTTTCGACCTCCTCCTTTGTTGAAAGGGCCACTGCTTTTTGGAAAGTCGTCCTGGCTACTTTCACTTCTCTTTCTTTCAGGAGAATGTTCTCCAAAGATTTACTTGTTTCCTGAAAGTAATTCTAAATAAATTCCATATTTAAAAATAGTCCATGTTGTTCCTCTTCTATCTTCAAATGTATTCCCAATACCTGGGCCTGGAAAATTTCAATCTCTACCACTTGATTTGAAATGGAACTAATCTTATCTTGTAATTGTTTATTTGTTTCTTCTTGCTTTAGGACCTGTGCGTGAGTGACCTGTATTTTCTGATTTGCTTTCTCTAAGCTTGCTTTTAGTTTCTAAATCTCTTGAATGTCATCCAATCTAGCTCATTCTAGACCCTTTTTTATCCCCCAAATGATGTTTCTTTCAGTCTCCTTTAATTGATCATGTAGTTGAGCTATCATCTGTTCTTTCTGCTCCAACATAGTTGTCAAACTACCCACAAAGTATAAATTCGCCGATGCTAAGGCTCTCATTGTGCCTGCTGTCTCTGTAGCGAATTATCCCTCTTTAAGTTTTTTTCCATCTATAATGATTTTGTGCTTTTTAATCATCATATCCCCTCTTGGATTCATTTCCTATTTTAGGATAGCCTTTCTCTTCTTACTGAAAAAATAATTGGAAGGAGGAATCTCATCTCTAGAAATAGGCTCAAGATCACTTATGTATAGAGCTCCCTCTTGGGGGTTTCCATAAGTAGACTGTAATGGAGTCAAAGAGGTAATGGGACTTCCAAGTTCCGTCGATGTTGTTCCTCCTAATTTTTTGGGAATGTTCTCAGGGATTTCTAAGGGTATTTCCAACTCTTTTCCTTTCCCTGCCTCTGATTTTTCTGTGTGAGGAACTTTTGTTTCTTGTAGAGGCAATAAAATTTTCTTCATTTTTCCACTTGTATTTGCTTTATCCTGTACATCTATTTCAAAACCTGGAGGAGGCCCTTCCTACTCTGGAGGAGGGATCATGGACTCACCCTGCAAGATCTTTGGCAAACAACTTCGCTTATGACTTTGGAAAGACATGAAACCAGTCGGTAAATCGGGTGATACGGCCCGTACCCTGTTCAGTACCTCTTCATAAGTTTTAACCTCCTTGAATATATCATCATAAAAATATTGTTCATGTTCATAAGATTTCAAATTGCAGTGCATCAAATGTCTGCTTACTAATTGATAAGGGTCATGCTTTTTGTGCTCAATATCTACCAGTTTTATCTCCTCTAATGCCTCGGCTTCCACTTTGGAATGGCCTAGGTTTAGTAATGAAAATTTCCCGACATATATAGGGAAGATTGGCCGAGATTTCTTTTGAACTATCTTTAGCTCTATTCCAATACCACCTTTCACTATTTGATATGCTACCTCCCTCAATACCAGTCTGTCCGGGAGGAATTTCGGAAGTGTGTGAGGGGGGATTGAGCACCCATAAACCCTAATGTAAGAGAAGTTTTCTTCAAAAAACCAGTCAGCTATTGCTTTGAGATTTTCTGAGACTGCCTCAGAAATGTGAGGGGGTTCACAGCCATAAAACATTTTATGCATTGGAATTATTACGAAATAACAAATTTCGTAAAATGCATTCTTAGCATTTTCTTCCCAAAGTGTTGAATGATACACATGAATGGGCTCGGGTCAGGTTATGTTCCAACTCCAATTCATCAGGGGAAATGGAGTCACAAAGAAAATCGCATCCATGATGTATGTTGACATATAAAAATCCACTGGCTGACCTTTAGATCTTGCAACTCTGTAGTTCAAAATTTCTTGTGCTAGGTTATTCGACAAAATCTTACTCCAGTTAAAAGTGTATCCTTCTAAAGCTTCTTCTAAAAAGGGCATCCAATCTGCAGGAAAATGGCAGGGATTCTTTTTCCCGAAAGGTCTACACAGCATAATGGCTACATAGACCATATACTCGTTCAAAGACGTCGTGGCATAAACCCCATGGGTATTGGCCCTAAACTTTGATGGACATCTCCACCATTCTCTAATTAAATCCGAATAAGTTCGGTCGGCCTCAGTACACTCCTTCCTTTGAAAATCAACTAAAAACTCAACATTATAAATATACTTAGGATTTGGCGAGAGTTTATACATTACTTGTATATGCGCTGGCCTGAATGAGCCGACAGTGACCCCTTGATCATTCAAAATGACTCTTGTCGGGATATCAACCTTTTCCAAGGCCCATATGATCATGTCATTGTATGCCATAAGCCGAGGGCGCGTCACGATCTTATGAAGCTCTAATTTTGCTATATCCCGAAAGTGATTCTTGGAATCAGTGGGAGAATTCTTGATTTCGTATTCCAGGAATTCATAGATTTGTGTCCAGGATTTATTTGAGTCGATAGCATGTGGCGTAGTGTCAGATATGATATCTCCTTCCTATGTATCTTCACTCTTCTTCGGTGCTTTCTTTGGTGCCATGACTTTAAGTTAAATGGAAAAGCTGTCACAGAGAAGGGGTGTATGAGCTCGACTGAAATCATCTTACGCTTGATAGTATGAAACAGAATATGTTGTGAAACTCAAACCTTCAAACTCTCTTTTAATTCATTTAACGATGAAGGAACTGACCCAACTGTCAAGAATTCAATACATTTAATGCAGTAGATATTTACTAAGATATGCATTAGTGTCGCATATCACCAATTATCCTTTATTAAAGTGGCCGCATTTTGGCGCTTTTGAATTCAAAATTCGGAAAATTTCATTCAATTGGAAACCAAAACTTGAACAAAACCTAAAAAGTTTGATTGTCATTAATCATGCTTTCAAAATAGAGTTAATTTAGACTAATCACAGATTAAGAGTCAAGAATTTGTGTTTCAGTATTTCGGGGATCGAGTTGACAAGAGCTATGTTATCACTGAATCCCGATTTCCATAATCGCGAAATCACGACAAGATTAAATTAGGACTTAAATTTGTTTTAGCAAAATAATTGATCGGTATTAAGCGTTTCGAGATTTCGGGGATCGTGTTGACAAGAGCTATGTTATCGTTGCATCCCGATTTTCGAAATAGCGATACGACTAATTTACTTTTAATAATTATTTACTTCAACTTTTTGGGAAATCGGGGATCGGGATTTCGCGATTCGATATGTATTAAAACCTATGTTCTTAATAAACCCTGAGTCCCAAAAAACCCTTTTTTATTAGTCTGATTTTTTTCTTTTTATTATTATTAGAATAAAATCTATCGGGATTTCAGTACCGGCCCTTTGGAAATGAAAGTTGAGGGTTATGCTTCTCGAAAAGCCGAAACCCGAAAAAGGATGGCTTTGATCTTCAGATTAAAAAATTTTAAATATGTTTCAACAGAAGGCATCAACAACACAAAGTTTTTTTATAACTTCACAAACTACATGAAGTTAGTAAATACCATTTCGGTTTTAAAGGATCAAGATGGTAGGTGTGTTTCCTCCTTTTAAGAAAAAGAAGAATTTGGGAAAGGTTTCTTTGCCAATCTATTTAAAGAACCGCCAGGGTACCCCATCTAGGAAATTTTAAAAGTCCTCAAGTTGTTTCCAAAATCTATCTCGGAGGAGATGAATGAGTCGTTAAGTGTGAAGATTACTGAGGAAATCCTCTCTACATTGAATTCTTTCCAAAAGAGTAAAATCCTAGGCCCCAATGGTTTAATCATAGAATTTTATTTAGGATTTTATGATTTGATCAAAATGGATCTACTAAAAGTGGCCCAAGAATCTAAAAAATTGAGTAAGATGTGGAGTTTGTTTAACTCGACCTTCTCAGCCTTAATCCCAAAAAAGAAAAAGTATTTATCCTTCGAGGAATATAGGCCCATTTATTGCTGCAACTTGATATACAAATTAATATCAAAGATAATTGCAAACCGGATGAAACCCATTCTTAGTGACATAATCTTGGAGGAGCAATATGGATTTTTATTTAAAAGACAAATCCATGATGTGGTTGCACTCACTTAAGAGACAATGCATTCTATCAAAATCCAAAACCTCCCTTCCATTATTATGAAGCTTGACCTTTCCAAGGCTTACGATAGGGTAAGGTGGGCATTCATCGAGCTAGCACTGATCCAAATGGATATGCATTTAAAAATGATCAATTAGATTATGGGGTGCTTAGAGTATTCCCCCTTCATTGTTATTATCAATGGTTCTCCTTCATTCGTTTTCAGAACTTCTAGAGGTATAAGGAAAGGGTGTCCTCTATCACATTTCTTATTCTTTATAGTTGTTGAGGCACTCAATATGCTAGTAAAAAATGCACGGAGGAGGGGGATATTAAAAAGTCTAAAAATCACCAGTTCTGAAATCCTTTGCCATCTTATTTTCATTGATGACATAATTATTTTTAGTGCAGGAACTTATAATTAATTTCAAGCCTTGAAAGTCATCATGGATTCTTTCTATATGGCAAGGGGGACACAAATCATTATATTAAAACAAAATATGTTGGTTTGTAATTTACAGAAGGAAGTCCTGGAACAACTTGATATTTTCCTTCCTTTTTCTCGTAAAATTATTGAAGCAGGTCTCAAATATTCGGGTTTCGAGTTAAAACCCAACTCATACTGGCATGAAGATTAGTTATGGCTTATTAAGAAAATACAAGCAAGGGTATCATCATGGGCTCATCAGTGACTTTCCCGGGGGGGGATAATGCTGATCAAATTAGTACTATGTAGAATTCAGATGTATTGGGAGTCTATCATCAAAATTTCGAAGGAAATTTGACCAGAATACAAAAAATTGTTTCCATTTCTTATGGACGAGTAGAAAAGATTTTGGGATTCCCCTAGTCATATGGACGAAGTTGGAAAATCCTAAGGAGATGGGAGGTTAGGGCATACAAAATATTTTATGGTTCTATAGATCATTAGCGGAAAAAAAAGTTGTGGAGATTAATTCATAATAAGATGATATGGGGTTGGGTGATGGCTTCTAAATACTTAGTAGGTAAGTCAATCGTGGATTGGATAAGAACGCCAAGGAAAGGGTCCAAAAATAGCTCAATATGCTGGAAGTAAATGATTGGGGCCTTTCCATTAATTGGAGACTAGATAAGGTGGCAAGTTGGAAACAAGAAAAGTATAAAGATTGGAGAGGACCCATGGGCGAATTCAGGGTTAGATCATAAAATCTTTGAGGATTTAATTCATGAACTTCATGGGAAATGAATTTATTATTTATGGGACATTGGGTTTGGAGGTCAAGATACGTATATGATAATTTATTGGAAATCAATGGAATATTTGAGCCTCGAGGGGGAAAGTGTTGCAGAGTGGGAGGATTACACAAATTTGCTGAAAAATGCATTCATCAACTTGTAGGAGGAAGAAGAAGACTCCCTCGGCTGGGAAAGAAATGAGAATTATGGTTGTTATACTATGAATCTAGGATGCATAGTGTTGGAAGAAGAATATGCTAAAGGAGATCGCAAGTGGTGGTGGTCCTTTATGTGGGGTTCTCACACCCCTTTAAAAGTATAGATCCTTTTCTAGTTAACTATGGAAAATAAAATTTTAACTTGGAAAAACATAATTAAAAGAGGATGGATAGGTCTGAGTAGATGTGCACTGTGTAAGGAAAAAGAGGAAACAATGCATCATTTATTTTTCTAGCATTTTTTCGCTCAGCAGGTCTCGTCGGCGACAACCACCGAAACAAATTTTCAGGGGTAAGCTTCGGATCTTAGTCTTTGGTTAAAAAGATGGAAGGAGTTTGAGGCAGGTGGAAGTTCCCTCTCACTCCCTTTATTCATTTTTTATTTTGTGTGGTGGGCATGCAATGCATATATATTACAAAATAGTGAAATCCCTTCATAAGTTTATGCAAGGATGGTGGTAGAGCTGACACTTGAATTCAATAAAGACGCAAAAATCCAAAAGCCAAGGTTACTCTCTTTGCCATCTTTGGTGGAAGGAGTACCTTGTGTTTTTTTTTATGGGCCAAGTCGGGGGCAATGATCTTTAAATTTTCGTGGATATTCCACTGAAATAGTTCGTTACAACAAATCTGATAAGTAAAACTGAAATCTACACTATGAAGGATAAATTCCTTTAGATTCTAAAATATTTAGTTATTGATTTTCTACTTATGCATGAAATAGATAAAATGTGGAAAATAGAGAACAATAAAACATAATCACACACCATCCACAAATAACACAAATATTTTCTCTGGGAAACCGTTACGGGAGAAAACCTAGCTAGAAGGGGAGGTCGTTCTACTCTCTTTTCTCAGGTATGGACATAATGCAAATACAAAGGAGAATGCACTCTCTATGGAGTTTTTTGAGAACTATAGCCTGCTAGGCTACTACAGAACATTAAACCCCTCTGTTATGCTCTCTAATTTCCCACTCCTAGTTGTTTTTCTCTACTATGGAACAAAATACAATGACATAGAATGGAACCTCTTGTCCTCCTAGTGGCCTGGTATTTAACATAGCCCGATAACCATCTAGGGGTAGATTTTTTACTGCCTCAACCCTCAATTATGGTAGGGTTTTTAACCTTCTAGAATCTTCTTGAAATTCCTCATGTGGCTAGCCCATATGCATGAGTAATGGGGGATGATGTGGCATCCTCTCATACCATGGTGGTCAACACAATAGGTCAACTTGTTGGAGGCACAACTTTTGCATACGAACGTCGATTTATGCATAATCTACACTATTGGAAAGGTCTCAGAGTCTAGAACACCGTCAAGGGGGTGTGCACAAGCTATAGACACTAGAAATCCAACAAATTGTTGTTTAATTCCACAAAAATGGCTCTAGAAGGTTCCAGAGCCCTATTTTCCAAATTTGGACCTGCCACTAAAATGACCCTGCAGGTTGATTACTCCAATTTTTTCCACTTTGAAAGCATCAATATAGATGAAAAATAATATAATGATTGAAACTGAATCATGCACCCATCATGCGGTGGGGCGAGGACAGTGTTATTCATATCATATTCTCATTATTTCAAAGTTTGGTATGCTACAATTATTGGTTCCAACATGAAAGCAAAGCTCTTTGCATTATGGGTGTTTCTCTTTGTCATAAACTTCCTTAAACCAAGGAAGATTCAAATTATGGGAGATTCAAAGGTGGCAATAGAATGGGTAAATGGGCAGAATTTGACCCACATCGTGAGGCTAAAGCCTTTGATGAACCAGATTCCCTCCTTCTTATCTGAGATGGATTGGTACTCACACCTTGGTTGATGAATTATCAAAGGAAGTGTTGGAGCTATATGCAGGATCCTTTATTATGAAAGAGTTTTATGAAGGCCTACTCATTGAGGAAATGTCTTTCCATCTATCATAATTTAGCAATTTTAAAGAACTTCATGGATGAATGAAGAGAGGGGTAAATGAAAAAGAGAGACATATACGTTTTTTTGAGAGGATTTTCTAGAAGTATTTGGAATGTAAGGAGAGTTAAAGGACAAGTAACAACCAATCTTGTGAAGGACAGAAATATGTATCTTCTCCTTTTATGAATATAAAGTTTTTTCTTTCTCAAGAAAAAATATATATATATATACCTATTAAGCGTGAAAATCGTTTTCAGTTGTTTATATTTGCTTTCGTATGAAAATTGATGAAAATAGCTATGGGTAATGTTTTCCCCTTGTAAAATATTATTTAAAATAATGACAGAGAGTTAGCACAAATATTTTAGGTCTTCAACTTCAACCTTATTATGACCTCTCGAACCAGTAATGGTAGCCCCCGCTCAAGGATGAGTCGCGCCCTCTTTCTAAAACATAGTGGTTGGCAGTAGCCGACAACTGTAAACCCCTGCCCGCATCCCTAACACCTCACATTCGCCTAGCCCAATGGACACAGAACATCCAAAAGAAACTAAGGAAATCTCGACAAGTTTGGAACCGCTTCTATCTCATACCCTTAAGAACCAGAAAGTCGAGAAGAAAAGTCAATCGACATGCATCCCGCAGGAAGAGTAAATTCCACAGTACAAAATCTTGTCAGCCCTCATGGGGAAGGAAATCTAATACATGCAATACCATGCCCTCATATGCAAATTTATGGGCCTTTGGCCATCTGAGAAATCCTTCATGTGGTGGATCAAAACCAAATGGAATCCCAAAGGAGACATCTCCCTCAAATTGGGGTCCAAAGTATTCTTTACGACCATATTCAACTTGGCAAAAGGTTGAGAAGATTCTTCCAAGGAGGATCATACTTATTCAACTTCGTTGTCCTATATATGCGGATCTGGAAAGAGAAATTCAGTCCAGAAAAGGAAGATTTCACTGCAGCCCCGGTATGGATCAAACTATACTCACTCCCGCAGGAGTACTAGTGCGAGAAAATTATAGAGGGTATAAGGAACACTCTCAGATACTCTGTTAGGATCACAAAGACCACCCTTCAAGGCCGATATACCTCCTACTCCCGAATATGTGTCTACCTTAATGTCTCCAAAGCTCTGCCAACTTCAATTTGCCTCAAATATAGGGACGTCGACTGGCTCCATACCTTGGATTATGAACACATTCCCTTTCTATGTTGAAAATGCCATGCTCATGGGCACCTTTTTCAGGAATTTCCCCTGAACAAGCAATCAGATCCCCCAAACCCCCAACCGAAAAAGGATGAGGCATGATTTGAAAAAGTCCAAGCCAAGTGCAAAGACAAAAATAAAATTCCCACCTAGTCGAACCCCAAAGGCCCCCGCATCAATAACAATTTTGACTCTCTAGCTAACCTCTCATAGCAAGAAGTTCTCGGCCCAAACCCCTCGGTCGAAACCAAACCAAGTGCTCAGCCTGGACACGAAAAGGAACTTATTGCCACTAGTTCTCCCTCCCCCCTTAAGTCCGACCCCCAACCACCAAACCAAGATGATCCAATGGTCCCCTATGAACCCCTAAAGGCGAAGCAGGACAATCTAGAATATCAAGATATGCAAGGCATAACAACAACATGTGAATGGAAAGAGGAACACTCAATACCATATCAACAAATAATACTATTTCAAAGTGCCTTGATCAAATCAAGGGATAAAGAGAAAGGATAAGCGACCCAAAAAGATAAGAACATTGTACCTGCATCTTTAGGAATAAAAAACACTTCAAGCAAAGAAATTGTTAAGGCTCCCAAAGATGACAAAAAAAGAGGAAGGTCATCCAACAAGAAACTCTTACAAGAACTAGGAGAACTCCTTCTAAATTCTAGAAGGATTAAGAGTATGGAAGAAAAATTATCCTAGCACCCCCAACCTTCCTAATGAAATACATCTCATGGAATGTAAGAGGCCTTAACATCCCTAGTAATCAAATATACTTAAAGACCTTGATATATGAGGAAAAACATTCTATAGTAATGATACAAGAAACCAAGTGCACTTCCACAACTATGGAAAAAATGGCCACCAGATGTTGGAGAAGCTGCAATGTCATAGCAATAGATGTCGAAGGAGAATCAGGTGGTTTGGCCATCCTCCGGAACCCTAGAAAAATCTCCCTTTCCTCTTTCTTCACTACCCATCGTACTATATCATCCAAATTCCAACCAATAGGCTCTGAACAATCATACTACATCACCAATGTCTACGACCCTCAAATTATGTAGGATAAATTAACCTTTCTGCAATCCCTCTCCCTTATTGATCATCTCTTAGAAATATAGCTTTGGATCATAGCGGGAGAGTTTAACATTATAACCTCTCTCCTAGAGAAAAGCAGAGGCTTAAACCGACTGGAACAAGACTCTGATAGATTTGAAGAAACCATAAGTGACCTGGGTTTGGTTGATTGGGAAACCACTAATGGAACCTTCACCTGGAGAAACCACTGAGCTCCCCAACACCACATAACCTCCTGTCTATATCACTTCCTCATCTCATATTCTCTTCTTCAAATAAAATTCACCATATAAGCCACCATTCTCCCCTATCATGGATCAGACCACTGGCCCATCAACCTCCTCATCGACATCCCAACTAGCCCCAAAAACCGTCCCTTCCGCTTTGAATCCTTATGGATGACAGACCCTTCCTTCCACTCCAACTTTCCCTCCTGGTGGAAGGTAGCGGTCGTCAACTCGAGCTCCCTGATGTATAGACTCCAACAACAACTGAAGAACCTGAAACAACAAATCAAGTTATGGAATAAATAAGACTTTGACAACATATTTCAAGCCAAAAAACAACTTCAAGAAAGAATGAAAAAAAACCAACATCGGATGATTACTTCAGGGCGTTCCTAGGAGATAATAGAGGAAGAAGTCTCTCTCATGGCCCAAATAACAGCCAGAGATAAGCACGAGGAAATACTCTAGCGACATAAATCAAGAATCCTATAGCTCCAAGAAGGTGAGAGAAACTCAAAGTTTTTCCACAACTCGATGATCTAGTGGAGACACCAAAACATAATTATCTCTCAAAAATACCAACAAGGAAAAAAATTAAGCAACCACCAGGACATCCAATCAGAGCTTCTTCAATTCTATAGAACTCTAATACAAGAACCACAACTAAAAAGAAAGGATGCAATAAAAAATATTACTTATCATATTCCAAAAATGATAAATGAAAACCATAATGAATCCCTGATGAGGCCAGTCACCATGGAAGAGGTAGATAAAGTGACATGGAAGATGTCGAAAGGGAAATCTCCAGGACCAGATGGATTCACAGTGGAATTCTACCAAACATGTTGGCCGATAATAAAGAATGAAGTCTGGAAAGTAGTGGAAGACTCTGTAAAATTCAAAAAAGTCCTCCCAGCCTTCAATGCTATATTCCTCACTCTCATCCCTAAATAAGACAAAGTTGAACCCCCCAAAAAAAAAATCCCTATAGCTCTTTGCAATGTTATCTACAAACTCATTTCCAAACTCATTGCGAACACACTAAAACCCCTCCTCCCCTCCCTCATCTCCCCAAAGTAGACATACTTTGTGGAAGAAAGACAAATACTAGACAATATCATCCTAACACATGAACTTATCCAGTCTCTTCATTGCTCCAAGAACCCAGAATGCTCATCAAATTAGACCTCTCAAAAGCCTTCGACAAGTTGAACTGGAACTACATCCTCAACATCCTAGCCACTTTTGGCTTCAGTGAAATTTGGATACAATGGGTTCACTCTATGCTCTCCACGACCTTCTTCTCTATATTGGTTAATGGTTCCCCCTCCCCGACCTTCTCCCTAACCAGGGGTATCCAATATGGAGACCCCCTCTCTCCTTTCCTCTTCATCCTGGTGGCAAAAGTCTTGGGAAGAGATATCAAGGTAGAAGGGGTGCTAGGCAACTAGAAAGGGATTTCTCTTCATGGCGAAGAATTCCTAGCCTCGCATCAACAATTTTTGGATGACAGAATGTTAATGGCTTTTCTAACTCTGAAGGAATCCCTAACAATAAAGAAAGTCCTCCTCGACTTCTCTGAAGCGTCAAGGATGTGTGTCAACGAAGAGAAATCCAAAATCTTCTTCTTCGACACACCTCAGTCGATCCAACGTCACCTAAAAGATCTCCTAGGGTTCCAACCAAGAAATATTACGTGAAAATACCGGGGAGTTCCCCTAAAAGAGAACTCCTTAAGGAAAAAAAATTTGCAGGACCTCCTACACAAGATGGAAAAAAACTAGGCAATTGGTCATTTTGTTCTCCCAATATAGCTAGCAAACTCATCCTCATGAAATCACTCCTTCATGCAATTCCCATCTACCATCTCTCAGTTATAGAAACCCCAAAATATATTCTCATAGAGATAATAAATCTTGAAAGAGACTTCCTATGGGGCAGCTCGAAAAACAAGAAGAAATGGGAATTAGTGGTGTGGGAAACAGTTTGTCTTCCAAAATTGAAAGGTGTTCTAGGCTTGAGGGATCTAGAAAATCTCAGCTAAACTGTGGGGGATAATATATGGTGGCATTGGATGACTAATCCCCATTATCAATGTGCCAGCCTCTGGAAAATTAAATATGCCCAAAACTAGCAAACCAGGCAGATCATCGGAATGAACAATGCCCCTCTGGGTTCGTGCCTCTGGAACCTAGCTTGGAAAAACCAACACTTGGTTTAAGAAAAATTCTTCTGGGAAATAAACAATGGAATAGACTCTTTATTCTGGGAGTACGCTTTGAAATAGCTCCCTAGACTGGCAGACCAATCATCTCATCTCAGATTGCAAACTGGAATGACAACCCAGAAGAAGACCAGGTTTTTTCAATATTGGATGGAAGAAACAACTCCCAGTCCCTGGCAGAAATGGCTCCCTTGCCATGGTTGGACTGGAAAAAAATACAATAATAGAATAGAGGGTTTCCTCAAGAAAATCAATAATAGGAAAATATGAAGCTTCGAAAAACAAGACCGACTTAGATGGGGCAACAAATCTTCTAGAACCTTCACAGTGAAAAAAGCTTATGAGATAACTTCCCAGCACAATAATACTCCTCAAGCCCAAATTTGGCTCAATATATGGAAACAAAGCCTATGGTCGAAATGTTCGACCTTCCTTTGACTGATAGCCCTAAACAAAGCGCTCACTTGGGACAATCTATGCAAAAAGGGGCTCTCTGGCCCCTCCTAATGCCTTCTTTTCCAGATGCACAAGGAAACAACTAAGCACCTCTTAAATACTTTCACCTATACAAAAAAAATATGGACCCTCCAAGCGTTTATCTTTAGGAACTCTAGTCATAACATGAACTCCATAAGGGAAACCATAGAACAATTGCCAAAAACAATAACGCAAAACCCTATTGTCAACAGAGCGTGGATCCTCTTACCTGGATTTCTTACCTAGGACGTTTGGAAGGAGCACAACCATAGGATCTTTAAGCTCCAAGCCTTCATCTAGACGAACTCTGGAACAAGGTCCTCACTTTAGTCTGGGAAATGATTATGGTCCATCCGTGGGTGGAAAAATACTGGTAGGTTAGCTCGTTCAAGCTATGAATAGTCCAAGGCCTTAAACTCAGCGCCAATATAGCTTCCCTCAAAAAGAAACCAACAACAATGCCTCCAGAATCGACATCTCAGTGGAACCCCCCTAGAAAGGTTTATGATCCAAAAAGGATCCAGAGAAGGCTAAGAAAAACTCAAAGCTCGCAGAGGCAACTCAGGACGCTCAAAATGGCTTCAACAGACAGAGAAAGGGAAAAAAATCAAAGTTTCCAAAACTCAGTGAAAATGGAATTATCGCGAAGAGTGTGTTGTAATCTTTCCAACGACGTAAACGACTCGTAAAATGGAGTTACGAATTGAAAGATATTCACAGTCAAATTTATGGTCAACCTAGCCTTGTCAGCAGGGATGAGTCAGCATCCATATTGTTGACATCAGCATCAGTATGGAAGACGTCATCATCAGTACAACATATGTGTAAAGCGTAGAGGATGACACGTGTCATGATGATGTCAGCGTGATGACGTGGTAGCACCATAGGCCGCAATGTGTCACTCATTTTTGGACTTTTCAGGCCAACATGTGGACCAATGAAAACATGCCACGTGGCAGTCTATACAGGACACATGGCATCTATACACTACATGGCAGGCTGACGTGGAATCCATACAACACATGGCAGGCTGGTGACATGGCAGGGTGATTGTACAAAGAGGTGACGTGGGCCAATGTTTGGCTGCCACGTGACCCAGTCATGGGCTACCACGTGGCAGTGGGAAAATGCCCAATGACGCCCAACAATCGAATTATTAAAAATATATATAAATATAGTCTGCAAAATCTAGTAGCAGTTCCACCAAATTTGGTGGCATATTCCACCGCCCGCCAAACTTAGCAATCCGCCAAAAATTCGGTTGAAACAATATGTTAAAAGGGGAGGCCTGCGGGTTCGACCCCGAGACCTCCACCTAAACCTCCTCCAACCAATGCTTGTAAATAATATCCACTAACCAATGCGCCCAACAACCTTTTATTGCATAACTTCTTGACATTTTATTATATAAAGGGGCTTCTGCCAGTGTACGAGGAGGAGAACCAAGGGCTCGGTCGTAGGACAAAGACACAAATTTCGAGACAGGGCATGGATTTTGAGAACCGAGGTGAGATTTTTCTTGGGTCCAAAAGTGCCAGACTCAGATCGAGGCGAGGAGACAGACATTTTTAGGTAATTCGATGCCACGAACGCAGTGGTGATGTTTGTTTTCTGATATGAGAAAATATTTTGTAGCTTAACTCCAGAATGAGGTATACTTATGTATTTTGCCCAATTCTTTTGTGGAGTTAATAAAAAGGCCTACCCATTTGAGAGCAGGACCCGGAGACATAGTCCACCAGGGAAGAACTTTGTTATCAATTTTTTGCGTTCATATTGCATGCTTATGTCTCTTTCCTTTTGAGCCTTTCCTTCTTTATGGTGTACTTCAATTTATGATCATTTAATACAATTCTTTAATAAGTCACCAGACGAAAACATCCTGGATCATATTGGTATCAGAGCGAGGTGTTATTTGAATTGAATTGTTGAGTATAAATGCTTACTAGGGCCAAGCATAAGAAGGGTGAAGGAACTCTTAAGACTTTCAATCCCGAAGTTGGTCGTGCATCTCAAAGGAAGAAAATGGCAGAAGAGAACAAGCATGATGAACAAGAGAAAAAATTTCACATGGTCTTTTATCGCATGTCATAAATGGTCGAACGAATGTATGGAGATTACGATAAGTGGATGAAGAAGAAAGAGAATAAAAAGGAAGCACATGCAAATGATGATACTTCGGTAAACCAAGGGGTTGGAGGAGATCCTCCTGAGTCTCCATCTTCACCTTCAATTTCTAGTTCTTCTTCCTCTAAGCATTCTCATCATTCTCATCATTCTAGCCATAAAGCCTCTTTTAAGAAACCATTATTAAAGCTTGATGTAAACTTTTCTTTACCTATGTTTAATGGAGATGTTAATCCTGAAAAGCTAGATAATTCGATTCGACAGGTTGAAGTATATTGTCGTGTTCAACATATTGATGAAGAGGAAGTTAAAGTGCAATTGGCTTCTCTTTGGTTGGAATGCACTGCTCTCATATGATGGGAGAGAAAGATTTAGGAGATAAGTAAGTGTGGTAATCTTCTTTCCTCATGGTCAGAATTTAAATCAGAGATAAGGAAGTAGTTGTACCCATTAGGGTATTTTCATAAAGCAATGATGGAATGACAAACTTTAAGGCAAAGTAAAGGTCAAACTGTACAAATTTTCACAAAAGAATTTAGGAAGAAAGCTCTTGCATTGAACATTACTTTGGATTCTTATGAAACTTTAATGAAGTATATTGGCGCACTTCACAGTTATATTCGTTATACTTTGATCTTGTTTAACCCCACTAGTCTTGATGAAGTTTGTGTGCAAGCCACTCATCTTGAGAATAGGGCGAAACATGTTCAAGAATATCCCTCGAAGAAACCTTCCAATCTCCCACATAAAATTTTAAATAAGTTTAAAAGGAAGGACAAGAAGACCACCACAGTAACGAGAGAAGGAGAAAAACCATATTGCACTCATTGCAAGAAGAGCGGTCACGATGAAGAACATTGTTGGAAACTTCATCCAAAAAAGAAACCGAAACAGTTTGGCAAAAAGAGGAAGACAAAAATTGTTGCTACAATGTAACAAGATCTTGGTTTTGATTCAGGAGATGAAGGAAATATCACAGTGGTTGGAGTACAAGGTAAAGATTCTCTTCATGCTAGTTCAAGTTCCAATAATTAATCTCATGATGATGAACGAAAGAGGAATGAAATATTTAATATAAGAGTTGTATCTAAACATACTAAGATAGATACATTATTTGATTTGGGTTCCCAAGTAAACTTAATATCTAAAGCACTTGTCAAGAAGATGGGTCTTGAAACGAAACCACATATGAAGCCTTATCCTCTTGGTTGGATATGTGATAAAGAAAAAAATAATGTCACCAAACAATGTAGGATCAGATTTGCTATTGCTTCAAAATTGATTGATGAAGTGGATTTGGATGTTGTACCACTTGATATATGTGGCATAGTGTTGGGAAGTCCTTATCTTTATGATAGAAAAGCAATGTTTTTTCATTATGAGAAGAAATACCACCTTACTAAGGGAGGAGTGGAATATATTGTTAGAGCACACAACATGAGGGTAAATACGACACTTGTTGGTGCAGGGAAAATGAAAAGACTCATAAACACTAATAAGAGATATGTACTCATGGTCGTCAAAGAGAAAGATGTTGGGACATCCGACGCTTTCCAAGGATGTGATCCATCTCATAAAAAGGAATTAATTGATATTGTTTCTAAGTATGATGATATTTTTCAGGAACCAGATGGATTACCTCCTAACAGGGAAATCCAACATGAGATACATCTTCAACAAGATTCTCCTCTTCCTAATGTAGGCATGTACAGGATGTGAGTTGTTGAGATGACAGAGATCAAGAAGCAGGTACAGGTCTGATTGGATCAAGGGGTCATCAGACCCAATTCATCTCCTTGTGGTTCTCTGATCATGATGGTGCAAAAGAAAGATGGCACATGGCAAATGTGTGTCAATTACCAGAACTTAAACAAAATCACAGTGAAAAATTGATACCCTCTTCCTTGTATAGATGATTTACTTTATCAGTTAAAGAATGTTGTTTATTTTGTTAAGTTGGATTTGCACAGTGGATATCATCAAATCAGGGTTGCAGAACGAGATGCATGGAAGACTGCCTTTAAAACCAAACAAGGATTGTTTGAGTGGTTAGTTATGTATTTTGAGCTTTGTAATGTTCCAACAACTTTCTTGTGTGTGATGAATGATGTATTCAGGCATTTCCTAGACGACTTTATGATTATATATTTAGACGACATTCTTTTTTTTAGCAGGACTTGGGATGAACATGTGAGGCATGTAAAGCAAGTATTGGATACTTTGCAAAGGGAAAAGTTGTATGTAAAAATGTCTAAATGTGAATTTGGCAAGACTGCACTTGTATACTTAGGTCATATTGTAGGAGGAGGACAATTGAAAATTGATCCTTCCAAAATTGAGGTAATTGTAAATTAGCCTAAACCAAAAAGTGTAACCGAGGTTCGAAGCTTTTTAGGTGCAGTACAGTATTGGAGGAGGTTCATTTCAAACTTCTCCTTTATCGCAGCTCCTTTGCATGCCTTAACCGGTGTGAAGAACACTTTTCAGTGGGAAGGAAAGAAACAAAAATCTTTCGACACTTTGAAGGAGAATATCAGTACCGCACCAGTATTAGCACTGCTAAATCTTCAAAAACCTTTTGAGATTGAGACAAATGCCAGTGGATACACCATGGGTGCATTATTGATGCAATATCATAAGCCTATCTGTTACCACTCTGAAAATTTTAACCAAGTTGTTGTTAACTATCCTACATATGATAAATAGTTGTATGCATTAGTTCAAAGCGTAAATAAATGGAAGCACTACTTGTTAGGGAAGGAAAATATCATACATATAGATCACCAGCCTATTAGCACTAGAAGTCACCTCTAGATTGCGTTGGAGGTAAGCCCAGTACCCATCATATTTTTATGTCACGGGTTGGTTTTAAAGAGGTCAAATGGGTGCAAACTCAAGATGATATCGTTTTAATTCAGAAAAATGGACTAATATGCAACTGTAGGTGAGGTCTTGATTAAGTTCAGTCAGTAAGTTGGAGTAAGGGTGAGTAGGAGGAAGATTTAGTGAGAAAGGTGTAGAGGTTCGCTATGAACATCAACTTTTTCAGCAGCCTAAGGAGGAAAAACTTAAACACAAGGTCCTCTTGGATTCAAATTTCAAGGAAGCTGAAAGAAATCATAATACAGTTACAACGATCCAAGTGAATCAATCAAACATGAACTCTCTCAGTATCATAGGCAAATAAGATGGAGTAAGAAAGCTGACTTAGATTAACCAAGATGTCTCAAAAACAAATACATAACCAGAGAACCAATGTTCTTCATCAAAAGTTTACAAAACGGGAGCACTGCTCAATCATCGACTATAAAAAAAAAATCGAAATTGAGTATATATACTCAAAAATGCTACAACTACCAGGAGAGGGATCAGACCCCTGCATTCAAAGTTTCCAGTCGGTGTCTTCTCTGTCAGACTGTGTAGGCCTCCTTTTTTCAGACGTGAGACATGCACAGTTAGGCGTTTTACAAGAAATCTATCCAAGAGGAAGCTTCAGGTGGACAGTTTGCCTTTATGGCTGATCTCTGCAACACTTTCCATTTATGGGGTGAGACGAGGTCTCGATTGTCGACCCCATCTTCAATAACTTCCTCCATTGGGATCAGGATGAGGCCTGACACCCATGAATGTTTCCAGGTGGTGCCTGCGACTTCTTAAAGTCAATCCTAATGCCCCAAGACTCTGTAGATCTTCTTCCATGACCAAATATGGGAATTTTCGAAAACTCGAGCTTCAGGCGCTAGCTCCTTCGTGCTTGTGACCTCGGTCCGTGACCTAGTGCTTATCCCATATGATGCTTCGGAATTTTTCGCTTCAAGATATTTCACATTACTTGACTACAGATTCCCCGATGCCTGAATGACGAAATCACTCCTCTCAAATTGATGGTTGGATCTTCTATGCATCCAAAGGCCGTGATTGCTTCTTTGAAAACCCAATTCACCAATCATGCGCTGGGTGCTTAACTTTCTTCTTGGTCCCACCTCCTATGTGACCTCGCTATGACCTGGGGCTTATCTTCAAGGTGCTTCAAGAATTTTCAATGTTTCTCATTTTAAAACTCCCAAAGTAAAACTCCTGGAGTGACAAATCTGATGAAACGTGGCTCTTGCTGATCAACAACTCAGATCTATTTCGGGCCTTCGTCCACTTCGGAAGCTTCGACAAATTCGACGCTTTGGCAGCCTTATGTAGGCCATGAACTTGGACAACCTGCTGCCCTTGACAACTATATGTGATAACATTTGGCTCCACAGGGGATGGCATGCTCCCTGCAAGCTGCCAAGAACAAGTAGTTCCAGTGCCTTAGCTGTTGGGTTATGGATTCATGCTCAAAAAATGTCCTGCTGAGGATTACAGGCTGATAATTACTCTAAACAAAAGAAAATACATGGGCTCTAGAGGAGATTAATTATGTACAATCCTATACTAACTGATCTTTACAAAGTGTTAGGTGAAAGCAAACATCCACCGTATCCATTCAAGTAACTTCCTAACTGGAAGCTCTTTTACTCTGTCAGCGACTGATAACAGATGATGCAATCAGTAGAACGGTTACATCCTTCAGCTTTCCTCCAAAGGCCAAAGTTGAGATAAATCTAGGAGGATCCAAGGCATGAAGTAAATGCAACTCCATGTACTCGTTGACAGGCTCATAGAACGAGTGGAAAACTCCAGAAAATTTGTAACAGACAACCCGATTTGCTCCACAACTACTCACACATGGTTGAATATATCTGGTAAGCACAGGTAGATGAGAAGTTGATGCAGGCTGAATGATCCTAGGTGGTGGTTGCTCACTCACAAGCTCAGGGAAGGATATAAACTGCTCATTTGGCTTCCCCTCTTCTTCTTTATGGCTCTCCCAAGGGTCAGAGTCATAATCTTCATAAACAAGACCCATGGGAATGCTCTGCTCTTGGACTTTTGCAGGCCCAGGATGACTGATTTCCACACAATGTTTTCCTTCAATGTATAAAGGAAAAGGTTTTGTTGCATGCTCTTGGAAATACTTCATATCTATTTCAAAATCTTACTCATAGCTGTCATACACGGGTTGGCTGGTACCAAGCGATATCTGCTCATTTACAGGTTCTGAACAGGAGATAAACTGCACATTTGGCTCCTCTTTTTCTCTTTCATGGCTCTCCCAAAGATCATATTCACAATCATAATAAACATGAACCATGGGAGAGATCTGCTCTTTGTCATCTTCGTTGGGATATTCATCGCACGTTGTTTGTTCTTGGCCAGTATCTGAAATCACTTCTTCGTCATAAGTAGGGCTGCCAAGAACATTTGTTTCGAGGACCGTAATATCCTTTGCATCTTCATAAGAGCAGCAAGCATGATCTGCCTTCAATTTCTCTATTTTTGCAGAAAGTGATTTTACCAGTCCCACCAGCTCACTCAAAGCATCTTCTTCATCCTCACAGTCTGCATTAGAATATTCTATATTATGAACACAATCGTTATATTCCTTACAACAGTTATGAGAAATAAACTCATAGGAATAAAACTTTTGACAATGGCCATTGAAATCTGCGTGAAACTGCTCTAGGGAGGAGATGCTAGCAGGAGGTGAGGAGTGGTACCAATTGCAAACATCTCCTGCTAACGACATCATGAACATCTTTAATAATACATCCTCATGATGTATTTCCCATTGATGCATGAGTTCATGAAACTCAAGGAGATGTTGAGCATGGTTGTCCTCTTTACGCTCTCTAAATATGGGCAAATAATCATCCCATTCATTTGGAGTAGGAACAACATTAGAAAAACCAGGAACAAAGGAGAAATTAAAAGGAGCATACCTCCGAGCCAAGATTCTTTCCATTTCAAACCAGTGGAGTCGCCAATTGATCCTTTAATCATGGATTTGTCAGGTGAATTATATGCAGTCTGAATGTGTCTGGTCTTTGTTCACCATCAAAAACCAGATCTGATCGTTGTCAATCTCCCAGGGAACTTTCAAGCTATGAAAGCGGCTGCTAAAAGCCTTCTCGAAAATGTTCTCTGGGTCATCTCAGGTGTGCTAGAGGCAGTCACAACTGAAAAAGTGGAGTCGACACAGTGGAATCGCTAGGTGCAAAATCAATCTTCAATGGTTCTGATATCTGATGCACCTTCAGAATCAGAAGCTCGTTGTCGTTCTACCCAAGGAAAAGTCTTCAATTTGTTCCCCGACAATGACACCAGAAATGTTAGCACTAGAAGTCACCTCCAAATTGCATTGGGGGTAAGCCCAGTACCCATCAAAGTTTTATGGCATAGGTTGGTTTTAAAGAGGTCAAATGGGCGTAGACTCAATATGATATCATTTTAATTCAAAAAATTGGACTGGTATGCACCTATAGGTGAGGTCTTGATTACTTCATTCAGTAAGTTGGAGTAAGGGTGAGTAGGAGGAATATTTAGTGAGAAATGTGTAGAGGTTCGCTATGAACATTAGATTTTCCAGCAGCCTAAGGAGGAAAAACTTAAAACACAAGGTCATGGATTCAAATTTCAAGGAAGCTGAAAGAAATCATAATAGTACTATAAACAAACATTTATTATAATACAGTTACAAAAATCCATGTGAATCAATCAAACATGAACTCTCTCAGTATCAGAGGCAAATAATATGGAGTAAGAAAGCTGACTTACATTAACCAAGATGTCTCAAAAACAAATACATAACCAGAGAACCAGTGTTCTTCATCAAAAGTTTACAAAACGGGAGCACTACTCAACCATTGACCATAACAAAATATTGAAGCTGAGTATATATACTCAGAACTACTGCAACTACCAGGAGTGTGATCAAACCCCTGCATTCAAAGTTTCCAGTCGATGCTCGCTCTGTCAGACTATGCAGGCCTCCTTATGTTAGACGTGAGACAGGTGCAATTAGACATTTTACAGGAAATCTATCCAGGAGGAAGCTTCGGGTGGACAGTCTGGCTTTATGGATGATCTCTGCAACACTTTCCATTATGGGGTGAGACGAGGTCTCAAATGCCGACCCCATCTTCAATAACTTCCTCCATTGGGATCAGGATGAGGCCTAATGCCCATGAATGTTTCCAGGCAGTGCCCCTGACTTCTTCAAGTCAATCCTGACGCCTCGAGGCTCTTCAGATCTTCTTCCATGACCAAATACGTGTGTTTTCAGAAACTCAAGCTTCAGGCGCCAACTCCTTCTTCATCACTCCTTCATGCTTGTGACCTAGGGCTGGGACCTGGCACTTATCCCATATGATGCTTCATAATTTCGCGCTTCGAGAGATTTCACATTACTTGACTACAGATTCCCCGATGCCCGAATGATGAAATCACTCCTCTTAGATCGACGGTTAGATCTTCTATGCATCTGATGACCACGATTGCTTCTTTGAAAAACCGAGTCACCAATCATGCGTTGGGGGCTTACCTTTCTTCTTGGGCCCACCTCCTATGTGGCCTCGCTACGAACTGGGGCTTATCTTCAAGGCGCTTCGATACTTTGGGCGCTTCAGGCTTCGGCGCTTCGGAACTTTGCAATGTTTCTCATTTTAAAACTCCCAAAGTAAAACTCCCAAAGTGATAGATTTGATGACGTGTGGCTCTTGCCGATTAATGACTCAGATCTATTTCAGGACTTCGGGCCTTTGGCCACTTCGACAAATTCTATGCTTTGGCAGCCTTGTGCAAGCCACGAACTTGGACAACTTGCTGCCCTTGACAACTATATGTGATAACACAACCCTTATAGTATCTACAAGCACAGACCAAACTACAACAATCTCGACACTACAAATGGGTTTTCTACAACAATTTCATTTGGTAATCAAGTACAAGAAGGGTACAAGTAACAAGGTAACCGATATGCTTTCTAGACCTCCTATTGTTGCTTCTATTATTTTGAAGAATACTTCTTTATCTCATGATAGCTATGTAGAACAATATGCCATCGATGAAGATTATAAAGAAGTATATGAGGAGTTAACCCATGGTGCACAGGTAGAGAACTATTGTCTACAGGGAAAACTACTCTACCATCTTGGAAAGCTATTTATTCCTACAAGTGAATGAGTCCATGTAATATGAGAAGCTCACACTTCTCTTGTGTCTGGGCATTTTGGGGTAGGAAAAACTATGGCTCATTTGTAGAGGTTTTGTTATTGGCCTCAAATGAAAGAAATTGTAACTAAATATGTAAAGGGGTGTGTGATGTTGTGATGTGTTCTACTTGTAATCCCACTAATAGAAAATAGGGGCTATACTCACCACTTCCTATTCCATCCCATCCATGGGAAAGGATTTTAATGGATTTTGTAGGGGGTTTACCAATGACCAAAGGGGGTCATGACTATTTGTATGTTGTAGTGGATAGGTTCAACAAGATGTGTATCTTGATGCAATGTAAAAGCAGATCACTGTTGAGCAGAATGCTAATCTCTTCTTTCAGTATGTTCGGGTTCATTTTGGGTTACCCACATCCATTGTCTCGGATCGAGATATTCGATTCCTTAGGGATTTTTGGACTAGCTTGTGGAGAATGATGGACACCAAATTGAAGAGGAGCACTTCTTTCCATCCACAGACTGACGGAAAGACAGAGGTGGTAAACATAACAGTGGTACTTTTTCTTCAAGGCTACTGCAGCAAGCATCCTAAGTTATGGGATGAACAAATACCCTATGTACATCATGCTTATAACTAATCTTTACATTCATCCACTCAGAGTTCACCTTTTGAGACATGTTTTGGGTACCTACCCAAGTTTCCTTTGGACTTTATGTATGGGAGAGATGCCAATGTGAATGAAGAATGAACAGAGGAGAGAGCCCGCAAGTTCATCCAGAGGATCCAGTAGATACACCAGGCAGTCAGGGAACAATTGGAGAAAAATTCAAGCACAATATAAAGCTCGACATGGCAAGCACAGGGTTGATCATCAATTCCAGGTTGGAGACCGTGTATGGGTTCACATCAACAAGGAGATATTGAAGGGTGAAGGCAAGAAACTCAATCCCATTTGTTATGGACCCTTCACTATCTTTAGAAAAGAAACACTAATGATTTTTGTTTAGATCTTCCACCTTATATGCAAATTTACTCCATTGTGAACGTAGAGAACTTGAAATTTTTTTAGCCTCCCATGATCATGGATCAGGATGAGGAAGTTTCAATACCTTTAGTTGATGATTTTGCACCTGAGCACTTGGATGAGTTACAGGAAGATATCATCCTAGACAGAAGAACGAGGACTTCACGCAGGTGTGATGATCATTATCTTCGAGAAGGCTTAAAGGGCACACATCCAAGCAAGGCAAAGTGGATTGAGAAGGAAAAAGTGAGGGGACTCTTCCCTCACTTACCTGTTGATTGATGAAAGATTTTGGTGGTCCAAAAATCTCTTAGTGGGAAGGCGTGATCCAATAAGGATCTAGAGAAGGCTAAGAACAAATCAAAACTCGCAGATGCAACCCAGGACGCTCAAAACGGCTTCAATAGACAGAGAAAGGGTAAAAATTCAAAGTTCCCAAAACTCAGTGAAATGACATTATCGCGAAGAGCGCGTCATAATCTTTCTAGCAATGTAAACGACTTGTCAAACATAGTTACATATCAAAATATATTCATGGTCAAAGTTTTGGTCAACCTAGCCCAGTCAGTAGGGATGAGTCAACATCCGTACTGCTAACATCAACATCAGTACGAATGATGTCATCATCCGTACAACATACATGGCAAGAGCAGAGGGTGACATGTGTCATGATGACATAAACATGGACATGGCAGCACTAGAGGTTGCCACGTGTTACTCGTTATTGGACTTTTCAGACTAACATGTGGACCAATGAAAACATGCCACGTGGCAGTCTGTACATGACACATGGAATCCGTACACTACGTGGTAGGCTAACGTGGCATCTGTACAACATGTGGTAGGTTGACATGGCAAACAGGTGACGTGAAAGGGTGACTGTACAAAGAGGTGACGTGGGAAAATGTTTGGCTGCCACGTGGCAGTGGAAAAATGCCCATTGACGCCCAACAACTGAATTATTAAAAAAAAATATAAATACAGTCAGCTAAATCTGGTGGCGATTCCACCAAATTTGGTGGCATATTCCACCACCCACCAAACTTAACAATCTGCCAAAAATTCGGTTGAAAAAATATGTTAAAAGGGGAGACCCGTGGGTTCGACCCCGGGACCTCCACCAACCAATTCCTTTAAATAGTATCCACTAACCAATGCGCCCAACAACCTTTTATTGCATAACCTACCGACATTTTATTATATAAAGGGGCTTATGCCAATGTATGAGGAGGAGAATCAAGGGCGTGACTGTACGAAAGAGACACAAATTTCAAGATAGGGAATGAATTTCGAGACATAGACTAGTAATTAATTGTAGGTGTAGGCACAAAAATTGAGGCAAGATTTGTCTTGGGTCCAAAAGTGCCAGACTCAGATCAAGGTGTGGAGATAGTCATTTTTAGGTAATTCGACGCCACGAACGCAGTGGTGATGTTTATTTTCTGATATGAGCAAAGCTTTTGTAGATTAACTCCAGAATGAGGTATACTTATGTATTTTGCCCAATTCTTTTGTGGAGTTAATAAAAATGCCTACCCATTTGAGAGCAAGACCCGAAGATGTAGTCCACGAGGGATGAACTGCGTTATCAAGTTTTTGCGTTCATATTTCATGCTTATGTATCTTTCCTTTTGATATTTTCCTTCTTTATGGTGTAATTTAGTTTATGCTCATTCAATACAATTCTTTAATAACTCACCAGACAAAAAGATCCTGAATCAGTTTGTCAAGATGAACTTTGACAGGGCCTCAAAAGTAAATATGGGACATGCATGGTATGAAGGAGTCTTTCGAACCAACAAAGGCAGTGTGAGACTTTATGGGGGTCAAATGGGGATAAATACCAACAACACTGCAAAACTCTAGGCCCTGGAAGAAGGGATCTACGTAGCCAAGGAATAGGGTTATGACAAGCTAATCATAGAAGGTGACTCCTAGATTGTAATCAATATGGTCAAAAGACTGCAACATGACTCCCCAACTTCGAAAACCACAAAAGGTTGGAATTTAGAGGCAATCCTGGAAGCCATTCAACAAATGTTGGTCTCCATGCCAATAATCATATCCAGACATGTGAAGTGCTCGACCAACAAACTCGCAGATCGGTAAGCTAATGAAAACCTTGGGATTAAGGAGGATTTGTGGGACAAGGCCTGTAATCTCTTATAGGAGGAGGGTTTCACCCAATCTTGTGGGCACAATCACAAGACAAGACCTTTACACCCAGGAGAACGAGTAAGGGGAGTGACCAAACCACCCAGGAAGTTAGAAGAAACAACTACAACAAGAATGACCTCGAGGTAGAGAGGGATTGAGAGAAGAACAAACTAGGTGGAAGCCCAACCAGGGATAGACAAGACTTGACTTCACAAGTGGTCGAGTTCTCAGAGGAAGGATGTGTGTGCTATAAATCCACATCAACACCTACCACCTAAGTGACCTCCATAGGTTCGTCGACAAAAAAAGGTGGGGAAGGCCCCACGAGGCTCCTCCCAACAAGAGAGGTGCACCCCCTCACAGAAGAAGAGCCAATGAGGAATGAAGATGGAGGGGGGATCCCTGAGACTAGTGGGGGATAGTAAATGACCCTGCATATCAATCATCTCCTCCTGCATGTGAACATATCAACACTCATCAGACTCTTTGGCAATCGGACGACGTTTAACTGCCAGCTACCCACAAGGACTACAGTTGACAAGACCGCACCTTGAGAAACCCACTGCTAGGGGAAATCTCTCGAGAGGCTAGGGGGATTGATCTAGCAGAACAACCTTGAGATCTTCCGCCAACTCACTCGAAAGGACAAGCACCAGAACCAAGGGCAATGCGTCAATGACACTCGAATGCCAACTAGCAAAAGAAGGCAAGATTCTCGCGCTGACACCCACCATCAATAGTTAAGACATTTATTGACTGCATCCAATCACGAGGATGAGAAAAGTAGGGAACGATGATTCTCCCACACGGATAAGGATTCGAGAGGAAGCCCGAGGCAGGGCCAACAAGGTAGAGGGAAAACATACATAAATGAGAGTAATGGGGTGTCCTTTGGATGCCCAGAATCACTCTTGTCCCTATGATAACCTCTCAGATGGTGATCCCCTCTCCTTAGTGTACGAACACAACACTTAGTGAAATTTTGATGCTAAATTTGCAGCGCGAGATCTTGGCTCAAACCTTTCGGTTCCCCTTCACCAATATTGAGTGATCTCTGGGAAATCCTCTCTCAATATGGTACCCCCCTTCAATTTGATCTCTTATCAGAGATACCATGGTCTCTTGGCATGGTTATCCTCCCCGTTATATATGTGGCTCGAGTCTTCGACCTGGAGCTTCCTCTTCAAGGTGACATGAAGAGAGGGTACCCAAATCTCGAGCCCAACATGAGGCTTTTAACGTCACCAAGAACTACACTTCAAACACTCAGAGATTCTAGAGAGATCTGGATGAAGTGGAAGACAGAGTCAACGAGGATTGAGAAATGACTACAGATACAAAAATAGTTGAGACCATTATCCACTGGGTCCCAGATGTTGACTATACTAGGGGCACATACACTCGATATTGGCGGAATGTCAAACTCTACTGGCACCTCAAGATGCTTCTAGGCCAAATGCTTCAAACCAAAGAAGACACATAGAACATGGTATAGCTCTAGCTCGATGGCCTCCACTTGATGGTTCGAGAGATCCTAGCCCGCCTCCCTCAAACAACTCGTCATCAGCCTTCGGGGCACCATGAATCTCGGCTCACCCTTAGACCTCAGGAGAGGGGCCTTTGGTCCCGTGAAGTGGGTTCCCCAACAATCCTTTTTTTGAAAATGATAGTTTTCAGTAGCTATAATCATGGTACTTTCAACAGAACTCTGGTTTTTAAGTTTTTTTGCACTCTCCATAAACAATATATTTGGTCGAATGATATCTACCTTTGTTGTTGTTTTGGTTTCCTGAGTGGCAAGCCTGTTATCCCCGATATCTAGGGATAACTAGGAGATCATGTCTCGAGGCCCACATGGTCCTAGACATGGAGTACCGAGAGTAGGAGCGACCTGAGCATGGTCCTGGAGGACCC
>JZKD02S0654287.1:0-15547 GCA_000966675.3 Picea glauca | reverse complement strand
TTCTGGAGAGGAAGTGGATGCTACTGTCTATCGATAGTTAGTGGGTTCGCTAATGTATCTAGTGAACATGAGACCAACCATTTGATATGCGGTTAACCAACTGAGTCAAGCAATGGTTAATCCTACCAATATCTTTTGGAAGGCAGGTAAGCATGTCCTACGATACCTGAGGGGCACATCTGAGTATGGATTATGGTACATACAGATGAATGAGGTGAAGTTGCATGGCTTCACAGATGCAGATTGGGTGGGCAACCCAACAGACAAAAAAATCACATCAGGGGGGATCTTTAGTATTAGATCTACAGTTGTTTCTTGGTACAACAGGAAACATAGATCCATGGAACTCAGTTCAGCGGAAGTGAAATAAATGGCAGCGAGTCAAGCTACATGTGAGGATATCTGGATGAGAAAGATCTTGGTTGGTTTGTTTGGTTCTCATTTAGATCCGACAATGATTCATTGTGATAATCAGAGTTGCATTAAAATCTCGATTAATCCCGTGTTTCATGATAGATATAAGCATATAGATATCTGGTATCATCATATCATATATTGTGTGTAGCGAAAGATTATGTTGCTTCAGTACATTCCTACAAAATATTAGGATGCAAACATTTTGACGAAGGCGCTCACCAAGAGAAAATTCGAATACCATAGAGACAGGGTCAGGGTGAAGGATAATCCCTTTCTTTTTGAGAGGGAGTGTTGAGATTCAACAAGAATATCCTAGTGAAAATTATGCACCTACACTAGGATGGAGCCTCAGGCTATTTTTAGGTGGAAGTCTATTTTTAGATGATGAGCAAATTCTATTTATAGATGGTGAGTGAATTCTATTTATATATGTATGTCGACTATTATTATCCCTTAATAATAGTTGGACAATAAATATTAGTCTATTCTCAATGAACACTTGAAAATAGTTAATTGAAGTGGAAAATTAGTTAGCTATAGGAAATTCGAGTTCAAAGGTTGACTTGTGGGACATGCAAGTCGAATTAGTTGTAATAGAGTTGGATGTGTAGTTATGTGAGTTGTGAAGTAGTTTAACTCAATTAAGCGAGTTAATATCAATTGTACTAGTTGTAACTAAAATTACACTAGTGAGAGATCAGTGAATTGATTATTAATTAATTCACAATCAGTGATCTCACATGCAACTGAAGATTTACCACTGTTAACTACATGCATGTCAGATCCAGTGGAGACCTAGTTGAGATAATAGGTGAAAGGGATAGTTTGACTATCAATTGTGACATTAGTGAGTGCACTCATGAAACCACACACACATTGGATGTGCCCATGAGGATTGCGCATCCTAGGCAAGAGGAATTCATTGCATGGATTTCCATTAGCAGGGATTGTGCAGAGGAGGCAGGTTGTCTGGAAGCATTAAATTGACACATGAATTTGTCAATTTTTGTATGACAGTGTGAGACGATTGTATATTGTACTGAGAGCTCTTGGATTAGAGTTTTGTATGATATTGTTTCATGATCCATTATATATACATAATATATGATAGTGGGGTTTTTAGCTTTATGCTTTCCTGGTCAAACATCTGTGTTATGTGTGATTGATCTTTATTCTTGATATTGCAATTGGCGATCGTGTTTTAAATTCCACAAGAATATTTGTAGAAGCGATTCTGTATTTAACAGTGGCATATAATTGTTAGATCAGGATAATCTAGGCAATACATAATTTGTATTAAAATTTCTAGATTAAAAAGGTTTTCAATAGTAGTTCCAATGGAGGGGTATAGAAGAATCCTCCCCCTGGGAACATTGAGAGTTCACACAAGATCGTCATGAGAAAGAAAAGGAAAAATTTGGTGCAAGAGGAAGAAGACAATCTTATAGAAAATGACATCCAAAGCTTTTCTTTGGAGGATATGGAACTAGAATTAGATATTGAGAAAATATTTCCTGCAATAGAACAACTGGAAAATATGGCTCAGCAAAATTCTTTATTATAAGTCACTGGAAATGAGACCTTTAGTGAAGACGAATCCTTCACTTTTCAAAGTGTTGTTTTTTATAAAGAGTTTACAAAGTTGATTGTAGAAATAAGTGACCAGAAGAATAAAAATGGAAAGTCCCACTCAGAGGTCGACATGAAAGATATGTGACTGTCCCAGATGTCCAAAATCCATAGGGAAACCGGAGATGCGCTCGATGATTCTATTGATGGTTTAGAAGTTGAAAATTCCAATTTAAAGGAGAAGATTGGAGAATTGGAAACTACCTTGATGCCTCTTCCAATCTTGGCCAGTCCTTTCACAATGGTTAAATCAACTACACCCAGTATTAAATTAAAAGGATCTTCTAGTTTTCTCACAACGATCCGAATTTATGTAGAGAAAAACATTAAAAAGATAATGGAATTGATAATAGAAGCATGGGAGGTGTCAAAAAATATTGTTTCTTTCGGTTCAAGAGCACATGCTTTTCATGAATATCTCCAAGTTGATTTAAAAAATGAAGAAGGATTCTACATACATGTTGTTTTTCCATTTGGGATAAAAGTCTCAAACATGACCGAATTGAAAAGGACAGAAGAGGATCCACCTTTTCTAATTCGAATTTAAACAGCTGAATGCATGTTGGAAAGAAAAGATCAAGAATTTGAATAATATTGTCCAAGCATGTAGCGAAGCCATAGTGAAAAGAGAGAAATTATTCAAAAGATTCACAAAGCTAGATCTGGATGGAAGCATTGATGAGGTGCAAGATACTAAGTTAATTCTCAATTCAATGTTTATGACAAGTAAACAATTTGATGAACAAGTCAAGATATTAAAGGGGTTATCAGATGAAAAAAATTATGGCATAATTGAATATAACAAAGAAGATATAGATAATTGGTTGGTAGATTATTCTATGAAAAATCAAGATATCAAGGAGGAAATACATGGCATTTCTCATGAATTAAGATATTTGGAAGGAGAATTATTTAATATCAAAATAATGCATGAATTAAATGTTGCACCAATGAAAAATTACATTGAAAATTGGTTTAAAAAGGCAATTGATAAATTAACTAAAGAAGGACAAGAAACAACAATTGAGATGGTTCCTATAACTGTCAATGAGGAAAATAAAAGGACAACAACAAGCAAGTAAAGGAGAGAGAGACCATCATAGTAAGTTTATGTTGATCACATATTGCTTTCTTTATCAGTTTTTCATCTAGTTACTCTGCTTCTTTGACTAGAAAGGTTTAATCGAAATCTGATAACTTCTTCATGTCTTCTTTCTAGGTACTGCTACTCTATCACCGCCCACCATCTTGTTTCCACACCTTACTTCTTATTTATATTTTCTTTATGGTCCGAGGGAGCCCCAATCCCAGTCCTATGGAAGAATGCATTTAAATTTCAAAGCTTTGTAACAAACTTTATATTTTTCATAAATCCCAAGAGAACTATTTCGGGATCAATTTCATCAGTGTTTTATAACTCTAATTTTTAATTATAAAATATTTTATATTGATATATCATTTTCTTTATTTGAGCTCCACATGTGTTTACTCTATTAAAGTTATCTTATGCGTGTAGATCATTTTCTTTTATTTTTATGTGATAAAAAATATTTAGTTTAACTATGATGGATGTGAGGAAATTTTTCTTATCTTTTTCAAATATGTGATTTGTGAGGTTCCTGGTCACCTCTTAGGGGTTCTCTTTAAATCAAATATATATATTTTATTTTCTGCAACCTTTATATTTCTTTGAATATCATGGTGGACTTTCTCAAAGTCCTATATTAGTTTGAAAATCTAGAATTCCAAGAGTATCTTGAAACAGAGAGGAGTACCACCTGTATAAAAACGTAGGGGGGTTTATATCCTCATGAGGCTGTCATTTTAGTCCTGATGGATTCAAGCGTCAACAATAGGCTACCATAATCCCATGCGTGGAATTTTCTGGGATGTTTCTTTTCCTACGTAGTGACTTCCTGTGACCCCTTTGTGTGCTTTTGAAAGTATGATATTTCTTTCATGTTCCAATACACAACGTCTCAAAATACCATATGTGCCTAACTTGTATATGTTTCCTACTATCAACTGGTAGTCTATTTCCTTTACTATGAGCTACTTCTTCGGCACCACTGTAAATTTTGATGGAGCTACTCATGTGCTAAAAAAATGAACTATTTCTACAAAATAGTCATCCACCATATGAATTGCAAATAAGTGCACATCTAGTAAACTATCATCCAAGTTGCATGCATTTTCTCCAAACATTATGCATGAAAAATGATCTGATCCTTAGTTAAAATTTCTTGGTTTCACGATCACCTCAAAGTCATATTCATGGAACAGTAATAACCATCTCTAGATTCTACCCCCCGACACTAGTTTGTTCACTAGGCATCTCAACGCAGAGTGATATGTATACATCTTGAAATGAGATACAAGTAGGTAATGTTTGAACTTCTGCAAGGAATATACTATCGCCAAACCTTCTCGTTCTTTCATAGTATAGTTTTTCTTTGTAGATGATAACTTCCTACTGGCGAATGAAATCAGATGATATATCTCTCCTTCACCTGGTTGTGCCAAAACTTCTCCCAATGCTATCGATGATGCATCAAACTGTACATGAAATTATTTTCTCCAGTTAGGAAAAAATAAAATCGATGCGGTGACCATCTTCTATTTTAGTGTATCCAGACTCTTTTTGGAATTCATCATTCCACTAATACTTCACTTTCTTCTTCAACAACTTCTCCATAGGGGTTGTGATTCATGCATATCCCTCGATGGACTTTCTATAATATCATGTATGACCCATTATAGACTACAACTGTCGAACTCAAGTTTGGGGTGGAAAATTAACAATCTCGACTATATTTGTAGGGTCCATTATCAAACCCTATTTACAGACCACATGGCCCAACAAAATTCCAAAAGGTGCACAAAATATGCATTTCTTCATATTCAATGAGATTTGGTATTTCCTACACTTATCCAACAGTAAGTGTAAAAGTTCAACATGATCTTTCAATAGACTAAATATTTCCAATCATCTTAATACACCACTAAAACATTGTGAATGAACTCTTTGAAGGATGCGACAACTACTCTAGAAAATATCACTTGTTCATTCTTCAACCCAAAAGGCATTATTGTATATTGGTAACAACCCCATTCTGTCACAAAGGTTGTCTTATATCAGCCTTCTTGCACAATCCTTATATGGTGGTATCCTAAGAATCCATCTGTAAAAGAATAAGCATCTTGACCCCTTACATTCTTTAATACTTCATCTGTAAAAGGCGTAGGAACAAGGTCGTGTAAACATGCATCATTCAACTTTCTCATATTTACGCATATCCTGATTCCTCATGTATTCTTGTCTTCGACTACCATTGGGATGATCCACTCTGATTCTTCAATAGGTTCTATAATTCTATCCTCTATCATTCTACCACTCTCTACTTTTACCTTCTCCTTATATTTTGGGTCCATTCTATAGGGTCTCTGTCACATAGGTTTCACATCTAATTTCAGCGGAATCTTTGTTTCTCGTAATTCTCTAGCGATTTCTTTTATTTCTGAGAATGTCGTTGGAAACAGATCTTGGTAGTTGCATAGTAATTCAACGGTATTGTCAACTATTTCCTCGTTCCAATAGTATCATGTATGGGAAAACTTAGGTTTATCTTATGTACCAATGTTGATTTTACATGTTCTTAGGGGCTTTGCATATATGGTTGACTCAATCTTTGGTTTGTCTACTACGTGCTCCTTCAATATCTGATATCTACAAATTCCTTGGATATTTCTCGTCTTGGGCTTCTTCTGCAACATTATAGCAGTGCATGACCTCTTCAATTGTCGCAGTGACTCTAGACAGACTATACAAAGGAACTGATCCCAACAAGTCCTTTGATGCAAACAAATTATTTTTGAACGCCTGCAGTGCAGAGTCAATCAAATGATTATTATTATCAAAACTAAATGTTACCTTGAAGTTCCTAGTCAATTCTTCCCAATATCTTGTCCCTCAGTGCACTTCTAATTCTATGTACCAATTCTTGGGAATAGTGTCCAAAGTATGCACAAATAAATGCGTTCATTATTGTCTTGGTACTGATCTCCATTGTACAATACACTTCGTAACATGATATGCTAGACAACTTAATCCATTATACTTTGGCACGATACTTTCATTCTTTGTCCCAAATCTGACTTGTAATAAATTCTTGCACTGTGGCCAATCTCTTATTCCATATTTGTGCACAATCCATCATCTTGCTAAAGTATCTTTCAATGTGACAAGGCAAAGAGTCTCTGCTGACCCAGAATCTTCATTTCAAACTCATTTATAAAATATTCTATAGGTGTTAGTCCATTATACCTTGGAGGTTCAACTATTTTGGTCCCAATCCATCTCAAGGCGTGGGTAAGTCGATCACACTTCCTTGTCGACACTTCATGCAGTCTTTGTTGTCGATTCTCCAAAGAGCCTTCTGATTCTAACACATACGAGCTAATACTCCAACTAAGTATTCATCTAGTTGTAGGATTGACGTAATCATCCATTCATGTATTCATATTATACACATTATCAAGCCCTTTTATCTTTTTTGGTTATACATACCTTTTCCCCTTCATGGGGTCTAATGTCATGATAACCTTCAAGCCTTCCACTTCGAATACCATCTGTCTCTTATTTAGGTCAATGCTCATATGATTATAAAATTCAAAATTAACTCCTAACAATGTTGGATATGGTGTACTGCCATATATTATGTCGATCACTTCGAAGTATGATACATTGCACACTCCATCAATATTGACATTTACTCATGTTAACCTTTCAACTGGAACGATCTTATGTTGGTTTTCTAATCTTAGCTGGATAGGAGACCAAATCAGCTTCGTCTACCCCATCATCTCCCACATTTGTCTCGGTATAAAATTTACATAAGAGCCTAAATTGAGAACTATATTATCTGTTTCGTAAGCTCCTATCTTTGCACTGAACATGAACTCCATATTTGTTTGCTTCTTATTGTGCACTTGATTAACTACTTTGTGTACACAAGTTTCTCTATTTCTTAGGCATAATGGTCAATCATTCTATGCACACTACTCAACACATATTCATACTTCATTAAATCTAAGAAACTTCTTAAAAAGTTATTCAAAGTGCTTAACTCATCAATTTGTTTCTCAGAATGATCATAGACTAGAGGCATATCATATACCAATGGCTTATCGTACAATGGTGGCGCAATCTAAGTTCACACTATCCATTCTTCTCCCATCAAGTCTTTTCTTGTTAACTGGTAAGTATATTTCTATTTTCTCAGATCAAAGAAAGGTAATGGATCTGCTGCTTTCCTTACCCATTGATGAATATTATTCCCTTGATCTATTGTGTCTTCTCCGGTTCTCATTCCTCTGCGTGTAACAACTGCTATTATGCTTTGATCATTGCGTTGTTATGCTGCTATCATTTGTATATTCTAGTTTTGGTTCTGGTTCTGATTTTGATTCCCTCTTGCCTACCATTTTTCTATCAGTTGAGGACAATCCTTTGTCACATGGTCCAATGATTTGCAATATGTGTATGTCATGCAAGGATTAGGGAAATCTCTCTCCAAATGTCCTGGTTGATTGAAATTATAATAAGTTATTGGTCCTCTTCCTCCTCTACCAAACCCTCCTCATCCTCGACCTCTACTGAATCCTCCTCGTCCACCCTGATTAAAGCCTCTTGGAGTATTATACTGTGGAAATCCTCCTTCTACTACGNTTCTGGAGAGGAAGTGGATGCTACTGTCTATCGATAGTTAGTGGGTTCGCTAATGTATCTAGTGAACATGAGACCAACCATTTGATATGCGGTTAACCAACTGAGTCAAGCAATGGTTAATCCTACCAATATCTTTTGGAAGGCAGGTAAGCATGTCCTACGATACCTGAGGGGCACATCTGAGTATGGATTATGGTACATACAGATGAATGAGGTGAAGTTGCATGGCTTCACAGATGCAGATTGGGTGGGCAACCCAACAGACAAAAAAATCACATCAGGGGGGATCTTTAGTATTAGATCTACAGTTGTTTCTTGGTACAACAGGAAACATAGATCCATGGAACTCAGTTCAGCGGAAGTGAAATAAATGGCAGCGAGTCAAGCTACATGTGAGGATATCTGGATGAGAAAGATCTTGGTTGGTTTGTTTGGTTCTCATTTAGATCCGACAATGATTCATTGTGATAATCAGAGTTGCATTAAAATCTCGATTAATCCCGTGTTTCATGATAGATATAAGCATATAGATATCTGGTATCATCATATCATATATTGTGTGTAGCGAAAGATTATGTTGCTTCAGTACATTCCTACAAAATATTAGGATGCAAACATTTTGACGAAGGCGCTCACCAAGAGAAAATTCGAATACCATAGAGACAGGGTCAGGGTGAAGGATAATCCCTTTCTTTTTGAGAGGGAGTGTTGAGATTCAACAAGAATATCCTAGTGAAAATTATGCACCTACACTAGGATGGAGCCTCAGGCTATTTTTAGGTGGAAGTCTATTTTTAGATGATGAGAAAATTCTATTTATAGATGGTGAGTGAATTCTATTTATATATGTATGTCGACTATTATTATCCCTTAATAATAGTTGGACAATAAATATTAGTCTATTCTCAATGAACACTTGAAAATAGTTAATTGAAGTGGAAAATTAGTTAGCTATAGGAAATTCGAGTTCAAAGGTTGACTTGTGGGACATGCAAGTCGAATTAGTTGTAATAGAGTTGGATGTGTAGTTATGTGAGTTGTGAAGTAGTTTAACTCAATTAAGCGAGTTAATATCAATTGTACTAGTTGTAACTAAAATTACACTAGTGAGAGATCAGTGAATTGATTATTAATTAATTCACAATCAGTGATCTCACATGCAACTGAAGATTTACCACTGTTAACTACATGCATGTCAGATCCAGTGGAGACCTAGTTGAGATAATAGGTGAAAGGGATAGTTTGACTATCAATTGTGACATTAGTGAGTGCACTCATGAAACCACACACACATTGGATGTGCCCATGAGGATTGCGCATCCTAGGCAAGAGGAATTCATTGCATGGATTTCCATTAGCAGGGATTGTGCAGAGGAGGCAGGTTGTCTGGAAGCATTAAATTGACACATGAATTTGTCAATTTTTGTATGACAGTGTGAGACGATTGTATATTGTACTGAGAGCTCTTGGATTAGAGTTTTGTATGATATTGTTTCATGATCCATTATATATACATAATATATGATAGTGGGGTTTTTAGCTTTATGCTTTCCTGGTCAAACATCTGTGTTATGTGTGATTGATCTTTATTCTTGATATTGCAATTGGCGATCGTGTTTTAAATTCCACAAGAATATTTGTAGAAGCGATTCTGTATTTAACAGTGGCATATAATTGTTAGATCAGGATAATCTAGGCAATACATAATTTGTATTAAAATTTCTAGATTAAAAAGGTTTTCAATAGTAGTTCCAATGGAGGGGTATAGAAGAATCCTCCCCCTGGGAACATTGAGAGTTCACACAAGATCGTCATGAGAAAGAAAAGGAAAAATTTGGTGCAAGAGGAAGAAGACAATCTTATAGAAAATGACATCCAAAGCTTTTCTTTGGAGGATATGGAACTAGAATTAGATATTGAGAAAATATTTCCTGCAATAGAACAACTGGAAAATATGGCTCAGCAAAATTCTTTATTATAAGTCACTGGAAATGAGACCTTTAGTGAAGACGAATCCTTCACTTTTCAAAGTGTTGTTTTTTATAAAGAGTTTACAAAGTTGATTGTAGAAATAAGTGACCAGAAGAATAAAAATGGAAAGTCCCACTCAGAGGTCGACATGAAAGATATGTGACTGTCCCAGATGTCCAAAATCCATAGGGAAACCGGAGATGCGCTCGATGATTCTATTGATGGTTTAGAAGTTGAAAATTCCAATTTAAAGGAGAAGATTGGAGAATTGGAAACTACCTTGATGCCTCTTCCAATCTTGGCCAGTCCTTTCACAATGGTTAAATCAACTACACCCAGTATTAAATTAAAAGGATCTTCTAGTTTTCTCACAACGATCCGAATTTATGTAGAGAAAAACATTAAAAAGATAATGGAATTGATAATAGAAGCATGGGAGGTGTCAAAAAATATTGTTTCTTTCGGTTCAAGAGCACATGCTTTTCATGAATATCTCCAAGTTGATTTAAAAAATGAAGAAGGATTCTACATACATGTTGTTTTTCCATTTGGGATAAAAGTCTCAAACATGACCGAATTGAAAAGGACAGAAGAGGATCCACCTTTTCTAATTCGAATTTAAACAGCTGAATGCATGTTGGAAAGAAAAGATCAAGAATTTGAATAATATTGTCCAAGCATGTAGCGAAGCCATAGTGAAAAGAGAGAAATTATTCAAAAGATTCACAAAGCTAGATCTGGATGGAAGCATTGATGAGGTGCAAGATACTAAGTTAATTCTCAATTCAATGTTTATGACAAGTAAACAATTTGATGAACAAGTCAAGATATTAAAGGGGTTATCAGATGAAAAAAATTATGGCATAATTGAATATAACAAAGAAGATATAGATAATTGGTTGGTAGATTATTCTATGAAAAATCAAGATATCAAGGAGGAAATACATGGCATTTCTCATGAATTAAGATATTTGGAAGGAGAATTATTTAATATCAAAATAATGCATGAATTAAATGTTGCACCAATGAAAAATTACATTGAAAATTGGTTTAAAAAGGCAATTGATAAATTAACTAAAGAAGGACAAGAAACAACAATTGAGATGGTTCCTATAACTGTCAATGAGGAAAATAAAAGGACAACAACAAGCAAGTAAAGGAGAGAGAGACCATCATAGTAAGTTTATGTTGATCACATATTGCTTTCTTTATCAGTTTTTCATCTAGTTACTCTGCTTCTTTGACTAGAAAGGTTTAATCGAAATCTGATAACTTCTTCATGTCTTCTTTCTAGGTACTGCTACTCTATCACCGCCCACCATCTTGTTTCCACACCTTACTTCTTATTTATATTTTCTTTATGGTCCGAGGGAGCCCCAATCCCAGTCCTATGGAAGAATGCATTTAAATTTCAAAGCTTTGTAACAAACTTTATATTTTTCATAAATCCCAAGAGAACTATTTCGGGATCAATTTCATCAGTGTTTTATAACTCTAATTTTTAATTATAAAATATTTTATATTGATATATCATTTTCTTTATTTGAGCTCCACATGTGTTTACTCTATTAAAGTTATCTTATGCGTGTAGATCATTTTCTTTTATTTTTATGTGATAAAAAATATTTAGTTTAACTATGATGGATGTGAGGAAATTTTTCTTATCTTTTTCAAATATGTGATTTGTGAGGTTCCTGGTCACCTCTTAGGGGTTCTCTTTAAATCAAATATATATATTTTATTTTCTGCAACCTTTATATTTCTTTGAATATCATGGTGGACTTTCTCAAAGTCCTATATTAGTTTGAAAATCTAGAATTCCAAGAGTATCTTGAAACAGAGAGGAGTACCACCTGTATAAAAACGTAGGGGGGTTTATATCCTCATGAGGCTGTCATTTTAGTCCTGATGGATTCAAGCGTCAACAATAGGCTACCATAATCCCATGCGTGGAATTTTCTGGGATGTTTCTTTTCCTACGTAGTGACTTCCTGTGACCCCTTTGTGTGCTTTTGAAAGTATGATATTTCTTTCATGTTCCAATACACAACGTCTCAAAATACCATATGTGCCTAACTTGTATATGTTTCCTACTATCAACTGGTAGTCTATTTCCTTTACTATGAGCTACTTCTTCGGCACCACTGTAAATTTTGATGGAGCTACTCATGTGCTAAAAAAATGAACTATTTCTACAAAATAGTCATCCACCATATGAATTGCAAATAAGTGCACATCTAGTAAACTATCATCCAAGTTGCATGCATTTTCTCCAAACATTATGCATGAAAAATGATCTGATCCTTAGTTAAAATTTCTTGGTTTCACGATCACCTCAAAGTCATATTCATGGAACAGTAATAACCATCTCTAGATTCTACCCCCCGACACTAGTTTGTTCACTAGGCATCTCAACGCAGAGTGATATGTATACATCTTGAAATGAGATACAAGTAGGTAATGTTTGAACTTCTGCAAGGAATATACTATCGCCAAACCTTCTCGTTCTTTCATAGTATAGTTTTTCTTTGTAGATGATAACTTCCTACTGGCGAATGAAATCAGATGATATATCTCTCCTTCACCTGGTTGTGCCAAAACTTCTCCCAATGCTATCGATGATGCATCAAACTGTACATGAAATTATTTTCTCCAGTTAGGAAAAAATAAAATCGATGCGGTGACCATCTTCTATTTTAGTGTATCCAGACTCTTTTTGGAATTCATCATTCCACTAATACTTCACTTTCTTCTTCAACAACTTCTCCATAGGGGTTGTGATTCATGCATATCCCTCGATGGACTTTCTATAATATCATGTATGACCCATTATAGACTACAACTGTCGAACTCAAGTTTGGGGTGGAAAATTAACAATCTCGACTATATTTGTAGGGTCCATTATCAAACCCTATTTACAGACCACATGGCCCAACAAAATTCCAAAAGGTGCACAAAATATGCATTTCTTCATATTCAATGAGATTTGGTATTTCCTACACTTATCCAACAGTAAGTGTAAAAGTTCAACATGATCTTTCAATAGACTAAATATTTCCAATCATCTTAATACACCACTAAAACATTGTGAATGAACTCTTTGAAGGATGCGACAACTACTCTAGAAAATATCACTTGTTCATTCTTCAACCCAAAAGGCATTATTGTATATTGGTAACAACCCCATTCTGTCACAAAGGTTGTCTTATATCAGCCTTCTTGCACAATCCTTATATGGTGGTATCCTAAGAATCCATCTGTAAAAGAATAAGCATCTTGACCCCTTACATTCTTTAATACTTCATCTGTAAAAGGCGTAGGAACAAGGTCGTGTAAACATGCATCATTCAACTTTCTCATATTTACGCATATCCTGATTCCTCATGTATTCTTGTCTTCGACTACCATTGGGATGATCCACTCTGATTCTTCAATAGGTTCTATAATTCTATCCTCTATCATTCTACCACTCTCTACTTTTACCTTCTCCTTATATTTTGGGTCCATTCTATAGGGTCTCTGTCACATAGGTTTCACATCTAATTTCAGCGGAATCTTTGTTTCTCGTAATTCTCTAGCGATTTCTTTTATTTCTGAGAATGTCGTTGGAAACAGATCTTGGTAGTTGCATAGTAATTCAACGGTATTGTCAACTATTTCCTCGTTCCAATAGTATCATGTATGGGAAAACTTAGGTTTATCTTATGTACCAATGTTGATTTTACATGTTCTTAGGGGCTTTGCATATATGGTTGACTCAATCTTTGGTTTGTCTACTACGTGCTCCTTCAATATCTGATATCTACAAATTCCTTGGATATTTCTCGTCTTGGGCTTCTTCTGCAACATTATAGCAGTGCATGACCTCTTCAATTGTCGCAGTGACTCTAGACAGACTATACAAAGGAACTGATCCCAACAAGTCCTTTGATGCAAACAAATTATTTTTGAACGCCTGCAGTGCAGAGTCAATCAAATGATTATTATTATCAAAACTAAATGTTACCTTGAAGTTCCTAGTCAATTCTTCCCAATATCTTGTCCCTCAGTGCACTTCTAATTCTATGTACCAATTCTTGGGAATAGTGTCCAAAGTATGCACAAATAAATGCGTTCATTATTGTCTTGGTACTGATCTCCATTGTACAATACACTTCGTAACATGATATGCTAGACAACTTAATCCATTATACTTTGGCACGATACTTTCATTCTTTGTCCCAAATCTGACTTGTAATAAATTCTTGCACTGTGGCCAATCTCTTATTCCATATTTGTGCACAATCCATCATCTTGCTAAAGTATCTTTCAATGTGACAAGGCAAAGAGTCTCTGCTGACCCAGAATCTTCATTTCAAACTCATTTATAAAATATTCTATAGGTGTTAGTCCATTATACCTTGGAGGTTCAACTATTTTGGTCCCAATCCATCTCAAGGCGTGGGTAAGTCGATCACACTTCCTTGTCGACACTTCATGCAGTCTTTGTTGTCGATTCTCCAAAGAGCCTTCTGATTCTAACACATACGAGCTAATACTCCAACTAAGTATTCATCTAGTTGTAGGATTGACGTAATCATCCATTCATGTATTCATATTATACACATTATCAAGCCCTTTTATCTTTTTTGGTTATACATACCTTTTCCCCTTCATGGGGTCTAATGTCATGATAACCTTCAAGCCTTCCACTTCGAATACCATCTGTCTCTTATTTAGGTCAATGCTCATATGATTATAAAATTCAAAATTAACTCCTAACAATGTTGGATATGGTGTACTGCCATATATTATGTCGATCACTTCGAAGTATGATACATTGCACACTCCATCAATATTGACATTTACTCATGTTAACCTTTCAACTGGAACGATCTTATGTTGGTTTTCTAATCTTAGCTGGATAGGAGACCAAATCAGCTTCGTCTACCCCATCATCTCCCACATTTGTCTCGGTATAAAATTTACATAAGAGCCTAAATTGAGAACTATATTATCTGTTTCGTAAGCTCCTATCTTTGCACTGAACATGAACTCCATATTTGTTTGCTTCTTATTGTGCACTTGATTAACTACTTTGTGTACACAAGTTTCTCTATTTCTTAGGCATAATGGTCAATCATTCTATGCACACTACTCAACACATATTCATACTTCATTAAATCTAAGAAACTTCTTAAAAAGTTATTCAAAGTGCTTAACTCATCAATTTGTTTCTCAGAATGATCATAGACTAGAGGCATATCATATACCAATGGCTTATCGTACAATGGTGGCGCAATCTAAGTTCACACTATCCATTCTTCTCCCATCAAGTCTTTTCTTGTTAACTGGTAAGTATATTTCTATTTTCTCAGATCAAAGAAAGGTAATGGATCTGCTGCTTTCCTTACCCATTGATGAATATTATTCCCTTGATCTATTGTGTCTTCTCCGGTTCTCATTCCTCTGCGTGTAACAACTGCTATTATGCTTTGATCATTGCGTTGTTATGCTGCTATCATTTGTATATTCTAGTTTTGGTTCTGGTTCTGATTTTGATTCCCTCTTGCCTACCATTTTTCTATCAGTTGAGGACAATCCTTTGTCACATGGTCCAATGATTTGCAATATGTGTATGTCATGCAAGGATTAGGGAAATCTCTCTCCAAATGTCCTGGTTGATTGAAATTATAATAAGTTATTGGTCCTCTTCCTCCTCTACCAAACCCTCCTCATCCTCGACCTCTACTGAATCCTCCTCGTCCACCCTGATTAAAGCCTCTTGGAGTATTATACTGTGGAAATCCTCCTTCTACTACG
>JZKD02S0654265.1:0-15547 GCA_000966675.3 Picea glauca | reverse complement strand
GGAGGAGGATTTTCTGTATTGGTTGAGTTATCTCTTGAACTCTTGATAAGCTATTTACGATAAGGAAGTTTTTGCTGGGTTTTCTTCCCCTAGAGGGTTTCCCAGGATAAATGCTATGTCTATTGTGGATGTGTATTTCTCAGTGATATTGTTTATTTTATGCTCTTATCTTATGAAATGCAAAGAACTATAATATCAACATAAAACATTAACAGATACCACTCCCTGTTCGACCACATACAACACGAAGTAAAACCATAACTAAAACAAATAACAAGAACTTCTTTATCCATACATTTTTCATTTTCATAATAATTTTTTCTTTGTATGCTTTTATTTATTTATTTATTTATTATTGTTTTTCTTAATAAAACAAATGATTTTTTTTTTTATGGTTTTATAGTTTTTATTTTATTTTTGTTTTACATATCAAAGGAAAATGCAAAAAGAAAAATAGAAATGATACTAACAAAAAAATGGAAAACAAAGCACCCAAAATTAAAATTGTCCTTTCATATGCAATCAACATTATAGGCGTATAATTTTCGTTCTCAAGGATGCTAAAACCAGGGGCGACTCCAAAAATAGCCAATTTTCAACAAAACACATAACTAATAGATCATTGCCAAATCTTGGTGAAGTTTCATGTGTTCAAAAGATTGTCAAATTGTGTGTAGAAGGTGCATTAAATCCCTGAAAATATGGCATAAAGAGTGGTGTGGATGGGGTTTGACCCATAAAATTGGATCTGCTAATCATTATGCCAAGTTCTATTAATGTAATATTGCATTCGAAAATGTTTTTTTTTTTATTATTGTTTTTGTTGCAGGTTGCTACAGGGGTGTATTTGCAGGGTGTAACAACAAACGTCACATATGATTTTTCTCACAAACAGAGAACTGGGTTGAGCTGAAATTTTGTAGGCAGGTTCCTATGGTCTGAATGCCTCTACACGCTGAAAATCAGTAATACCCACATCACGGTTTTTTAGAAAAATGAAAAATGGATGAAGGTGACTATATTGATTTTCTCGAAAACTTTGTAATAAGTTGGCCTGAACTTTACTGGGTTTTTTTTTTCATAACATAATGCACTTCCTATCCAAAAATCATAAGAACCCAGATCCCAGTTTGTGACATATCTTCAGTTCAATTTCTGCATTTTTATTTTGTATAAAACTAGAATTATTAGCATTTGAGACAAATCAAATTGAATAAAATTCTTTAGCAAATGGAGACAAATTAATTTTGAAAATTGAAGACAAAAATTGATTTAAACATTTTGTTCAAATCTTCAACAATACCAAAAAATTCCTCAAAACATCTTATAGCCATTTTTTTGATCTCTACTTTCTAATCTTCTAGATCGCAACAAGGCGCAGGAAGAAAGCATAGTTATTTGAAACAAAAACAAGAACTGAAAAACAAAAGCATGGTTTTATTCGTTTACCCTACCTACTCTACGCTAATTAAAAATTAGAGATTAGTTACATGTATTCAAACTTCCAGTGTAGCCATGCACACAACAGAAATAAGAACATGTTATCTTTCAATTTCAGAAATGAGAATCGAAGATATGTATAATCATGCAAAATTAGCTGCTAAAATTCTAAATTAAAAAAATAAAAAGAAAAACTAAATGGAACTAACCTAGTACTTGCTTGAAACCATCGTTTGATCAGGTTTTCGTAGGCACAATGTGTCTTGCTCAGATCATGCTGCAGCTCCTCGTTGTTCTCCTCAACCTCCTTCTCGCCTAATTTTTTTTCATTAAATATACAGGATTCTTCGTTTGCCTCTGGAGGAGTAATTAAGCTTTCGACTACTATCAAGATCACTTCTTCCAGAGAAGAAGAGATCCCGACTTTTGTTAGGACCTGAGTGAGCTTTTCCAAGATTAAACTCATTGTTAAACCATCTTGTTAAAAAGATTCTTACAACACCCAAAACTAAAATCTAAATGAAAAAAAAAATTAAATAAAAGCACTCTTACTGAAACAGAAAACAATTACTCTTCATAGTTGCAAAAATCAAACGCTCTTGGTAGTTGGCAGGGAGAACATGAGGAGTCTCCACTCAAGTAGCTGCTATGACCCCTTACCAACACATGTAGATCACACTTGCAGAAATTAAAAACTCTTGCATAAATTGAAATCACTCTTGCGGAAATTGAAACACTCTTTGCATAAATTGAAATTACTCTTGCGGAAATTGAAGCACTCTTTGTAGAAATTGAAATTCACACTTACTTAGTTGGCAGGGAGACCATGAGGAGTCTCCACTCAAGTAGTTGTTATGACCCCTTACAAACACATTTAGATCACACTTGCATAAATTGAAATGAAAAAGAAATTGATACCTCAATCCATCGTGCTTCCTCGACAATGATGCCAAAATGTTGGGCTCTAAAGATGTCCTAAAAACAACCTCTATACATCAGCCGAAGGTAGGCGCTGGCACAAACATTTTACTTGTTGCCTACGTAGGTTCTTACCTTTCGTTTTCAATACCTCATCCTCCATAGATGCAACACCTGTGAAATGAACAACAATCGTAATAAAGGGAACGACAATTGTTCCATTCAGATGAATGACACTACCTGCAAAGGGAACAACAATCGTAACAAGGGAACGACAGTCGTTACGTTGGACCGAACTAATGTTGTATTAATTGCATTGTAGTACTTGCCCAACTATTTAATTTGTCAATCTGAGGTTCGTAGACTTACGAAGCACACACAAAGTATATGCAGGATTGAAGCTAACCTATCCTAATCTAATGGTAAAGCTACAACTGGAATTAAATCATTAATCTAATGCAAGAAGCTTGTTATCGCATAGTTTGTGGTTTGGATAGTAGATGGATTAAAATAGGTCAAACTGGCGTAACTGAACCAATCCCACCCACTGTCACCTCGATGGGAAGGTTCTTTCTATTTAGGGAGGTAAGGCCCAGGGGAGACGTCCCCGATGACCTGGGGTTTTGAGAAGGCAAAAGGTTTTAGCAAGGCTAAGTGATAATAATCCCCCTCACAAGTCACCACATGATCAGAAAGTCTGGCTTATAGCCAATAAAGATAACCGGAAGTAATAACCAATAAGATCACCTGCCCGAGACAAAGCAACAATAAAACGACGCATGTGCAAGCTTGCTTGCTGGTTAATACTTCATATAATCAATGACCTTTTGATAATGAGCAATTGAGCAATAAATATTGACAAAGTCAATGTTTGTACGATAGCAATAGTTACAATATCACTTCTTCAATAAATGCTAAAGAAACTTGACATTCAATGTAACAAATTAACACTTCATTAGATAATTCCTTAACCAACCATTCAATTGCTTTGAAAGTAAAACGATAGTTGCACAAAGGTGTTTATAGCAAAATATGACGACAAAAAATAGGGTTAGAAGATTAGTCTTAGGCTAGGGTTAGTAAAGTTAGGGTTTGTTCAAAGTATTAGAAGTTGTTTTGAGATCACACTAAGGCTTAGATCAGTGTGTTCCTAGGGCATATGGAGTCAAAAGGAGGACGCAAGAGCTGAAGGATCAAGTGATAATAGTAAGAATAAGGAAAAGAAGGTTAAAACTTGAGGTGTTGCTATGGCAAGGCCTCAAGGATGAAACCCTAAGGGAGAGAGGCTCACTTTGGTGTAGAGGAACTAGGCCTCAGTGCTCTCTCCTCCTTCCTTAACTCAATGACAAACGGCTAGCTCAAAAGATTGCATAGAACTAAGACAAGAAGGTTTGCAAGTAACGTGTTTCTATGGCAAGGCTTTACTAGGCAAACCCTAGGGAAAATCGGCTCACCAAGGTGTAGGGGAACTAGGTCTTGATGCGTTTTCTCCTTCTTAGCTCAACAAATGAGAAAAATAGCTAGCATGGAAGAAGATGGATTGAGTGTTTCTATGGCAAGGCTCAATCCTCTTCAGCAAGAGCTAGAAAGAAAGAATAGAGTGTTGCTAAGGCAAGGCTCTATCTCACTTCAACAAATAAAATGGCTTAAGACCTTGGTAGGGACATGAGACAAGGACCTTCAATGTGTGCTTTTCACCTAGGGTTTAATTCAACAAATTATAACCATAAATGCAAGAAAAATAATACTACAACCATTCAATTAAGAAGTTTTGTTGAAATTCACTTACATTTAACCAAGAAATCATATAGCAAACCCTAGTTGCAATACCTTCCACCAAGAGAAATGCCAAAAATGCTAAGAAAAGACTTCCTTCAACAAGTGCACCTCACAATTTTAGCCAAATACTCCAAAGATAACACAAATTTCAGACCTCACTAATGAGTGAGTGAAAGATGATGAAAAAATGAAGGTAAAAACCCTCAATTTATACAGTACAATGACCTAATTTTACTTTTTAGGTCATAAAAAGGCCAACAAGGCCAAAATACTAAAATCATACTATTTTACATTAAATGTTTAAATTAAAACCCTAATCAAGCAATAGAAGGACGCCATCCCCTTTCTAGGGTGGCGTTAGCCCCTTTGAGAGAAAATGCAGCCTCCTGAAGCAAAATGTTAGCCCTCCTTGGGCTTCTCCAAGCTGCCACACGTGCCAAACTGCCCTTTCCATCTGCCAAAATTCTCATGAATAAAGGATGACGTCATGAACCTCCTGGGTGACATCCTAGGCCTTCCACGGCCAACGTTCCACTGAAAAGGGCACAATCCCCCTAGGTCAAGCTCTGCCAGGGTGCCTCTGCAAGAATTCCTTATTCTCTCTGGTGCAAACCCATCTGTCTTGTATGTGCCCCCTGTTGGGGTCTCAGCATCCATCTGGTGGGCTCTTCAGCCCAATGGAGGTCTGAACTGATAATCTCCCCATGTGTACCTGTCTGTTGAGCATGATCCTGCACATCAACAGCTACGCCCTCCATGGGCTCATGAGTCATAGGGATCATATCAATGTCAATCACATGTCATCATCAATATTATTAAACATGTGCATAAAACCCATATTACCCCAGTTAAAAGCTCAAAGACATTATAGAAGCCTGCAATACAAGTCTGGGAAAAGTGACAAGGCATCATATTGGGCTAGTGTCCACTGGAAAAGGAAAGTTCTTGGAAAAGACTAAATCTAAGGCATGTAAGTGGGTGATGTGGATAAGGGATGTCCTAACAATGGGTGCAGTGAAAGCAGGGGAATGCAAAGCTTTACCTGTGGGTTCCTTTACAGAAGGCGAGCTGCACCTGTCCTGGATGCAATTGTTTCCAAGCCCATTCATTCCTTTTATTCTTTATTCTTATTGTTTTTTCTTCAAGAAGCTAATCAAGAGACACTGCCCTGGCATGGTGACCAGTGGTGACAACGTTACCCACAACTACTTTCACATAAATGAGAAGGTTGGCTCATGATGAGACCCCCTTTCTCTTGACCATGCAACCAAGAGTCACTACCCTGGCGTGGTAACCAGCTGTTAGTAGTGTCATACTACTAGGTACCCATGGACCTAATAGGCTGGCGCGTGATGAGACCACCTATCCTCTGACTAAGTCTTTTTATATTATTTTTATGGGTCTCCCTTGTTTCTTGTTGAGAAGCCTTTTACTGCTTTTTCGAGGATCCCTGGGCGAAGAATCTCGAGGTTTTATTTTTAGGATTTTATCTTTTGCCAACTTGCTTTTACCTTCTGGGCCTTTAGCCCCTTCTTCCCACAAGGTAAGGTGCAACCCTCAAATGATTGGCCAACCCAATGCCTGGACAAATGAAATGGGATAGATGAGCGAGAAGTAGGATGAAAAAGTGGTAATATGAAAGGAGTGGATGATGGATTTTCAGAAATACCCCCAGTGGAAAACCAAAACCTACGGGCACAAGCTTGCTAGGGTATCCTGTCATTTCCCCCAGACATGGTCAAGTGGAAAAGTATAATACCCAAGCATTTGTTAGAAATAAAAGGAATTAAATGCACATATTCAAAGGTTTTGAGGATCAGAGTGATACATACCATGATATCTGGACTCATTACCTCATGGAGCAAGAACCATCTCTGACACAAGACCAAGTTGATGGTGATGGATGTTGTTGTTGCTGGCAAAGTAGAGGCACTTAAAGGGAGAAAAGATGGGCCCTCCAGGGCCATGCCTAAGTGGATCTGGCTCTCGGTACTCCATGTCTAGGACCAACGGGCCTCGAGACATAATCTCCTATTTATCCCTAAAAGTGGGGACAACAAAGCTAAAACACACGACTTGGAATTGAATTGCCAAAACACACAACTGAAATGAAATTGTGTAAATGAAATTAATCTAGGAATGGAGAACTACATGAAGGAAAAAAAATACAACATGTGAAGAGTTGAATGACACAACAACATATGTGATCTCACACCAATGAAGAAATCTTACATTAAACTAATCAAATCAATCTTCATAAGAGAATAATAAAAGCATGGAAACCAAAACTATGAATCAAAGCTAAGAATCCCTTTCTTCCCAATTACAAATATAAGACTAATCCAGATTTCTACTTGAATCCTAATGACTACTAAATGATTACCCCCTCATGAAGAGAGAGCCCTCTCTTTTATACATGAGAGCCTGGAAGATAAGATAACCATCTCATAATTACATATCCACTTTTCTCTCAACCAATTTCCCATTATTACAAAATATAATCCCTTCAAATCCTCACACATATCTCTCATATATCTTGGATAAGATATGACAACCAAATCTCCATGATCTTCTCCTTGGAATAGTCTTTGAATAACTATCTCCTTGAAATGGTGGAGGAGATATTCGAGAAGTCTTTTTGTATTAATTCTTCACATATTCCTACACATTACAAAACTCACACATTTTTTAGATATATATGAAAACATGTCGATTTTCTAATATTTAATCACAAATTCCCTTTTAATACTAAAAATGAATGAAGTGGAAAATAATAAGATGAAATCCAAATATATGATATCATGAAAGGTTAATGGGGCGATGAAATGTGAAGAATGATGAAGGAAAAGGTGGATGAAAATATGACATTTTTGAGCCCCAACATAACCTTCTATCAGTATATCAAATCACTCATTCAGGTGAAGGTAAAACAGTAGATTTTTCACCTCACCAAGTTGTAATCAAGGATCTAAAAGATCCTAAGCATGTTCTTGCAACTGGAATTGTTGATGATATTACCAGGTTGTACAAGTTTGACAACTTTGGGTCATCATCTTTTTCATCAGTTTTTGTTCCTCACAGCGATGACTTGAGCAAACTTTGGCATGAGTGGTTTGGACATCTAAAATATCACTCATTGCAGCAACCATGTAATCAACAGATAGTGATTGGTCTTCCTCTTGTTTCATGCAGAGATGGTGTTTGTGTTGGTTGTGTTCTTGAAAAACATCATCGGGATAGTTTTGACAAACGTGCCTCTTGGCACGCCTCAGGCCCTTTGCAGCTTGTTCACAGTGATTTGTGTGGTCCACTTTCTTCTCCTTCTTTTTCTGGTTGCAAGTATTTCTTAACTTCCATTGATAACTTTTTCAGATGTACTTGGGTTTACTTCTTAAAACTTAAGAGCGAAGTTTTTGACAAGTTTTTGGCCTACAAGGCCCTTATAGAAAAACAATCTGGACATCAAATTCAAAAGTTAAGAACAGATAATGGAGGCGAATATGTGAACAATAATTTTACAAGTTACTTTACTACATAGGGCATCCAAATGCAACACACTGTTCCATATACATCACAACAAAATGGTGTTGCTGAGAAAAAAAACCGCACATTAAAAGAAATGTCTAATTGTATGATCCAATCTAAGGGATTAAGTCTACAGTATTGGGCAGAAGTAATCAACTTTGCAAATTACATAGTAAATCGCACTCCCACAAAGGCTCTTAAAAATATAACACCGGAAGAATATTGGACTAAAATTAAACCAGATGTAAGTCACTTTCATGTATTTGGCAGTATAGCATGGGCTCACATTCCTGATGAGAAAAGGAAAGCATTGCAACCTAAAAGTGAGAAGTGTATATTTTTTGGTTATTCTGAAGATGTTAAAGGTTATAGACTTCTTCAACCACATTGTAATGAAATTATTATTAGAAGAGATGTTATGTTTGATGAAAATCTCTTGGCCTGCGATCCTAATTTGGTGATTGTGCCTTCTTTGGCCTGCGAGCCATCTTCGACGTTTGTGCCTTCTTCTATTCCTATTCTGGTTTATTCTTCAAGTGATGAAACTGAGGATGAAAATCCACCTCCGCCTGCTCACCTTCCTCCAGATGAGTCCTTTGAACCTGAACCAGCACTAGCTCCACCGCTTCCTAGATGGGTCCGTTCAACACGAAAAGAAGTTGATGATCTTGTCAGTGATCCTTCAGATCAGCGTCGAACACATTCACAGTTCTAGCGAGCCTCTTCTCTTTTGGCTCAAGTTTCAGAGACTCGTGATCCAAAGACATTTGTAGAAGCTTCAGGTCATCCAGATTGGGATACAACAATGAATGAAGTGTATCGTTCTTTAATGGCAAATGATACTTGGGATCTTGTACCTTTTCCAAAAGGAAGAAAACTTGTCAGATGTAAATGGGTCTACAGAAATAAGTATGCACCAGATGGAAGTGTTGAAAGACACAAGGCTCAGTTAGTTACCAAAGGATTTTCCCAAGTTGAAGGAATTGACTATAATGAAACCTTTGCCCCTGTAGCCAAAATGAATTCCATCTACCTTGTTCTTGCCCTTGTTGCCTCACATAAATGGGAGGTCCATCAGATGGATGTTAAATCCGCCTTCTTGCACAGAGATTTGCAAGAAGAAATCTACATGGAATAACCTCATGGCTATGTCCAGAATGACTCTAGTCTTGTTTGTCACCTTAATAAATCTATTTATGGTCTTAAGCAAGCTCCCCAAGCTTGGTATGCCAAAATGAACAACTTTCTTATAGACACTGGATTATCTAGATTTCATTATGATCCTAATGTCTATACCAAGAAAGTAGGAAGCCATCACATAATCCTTGTTTTTTATGTTGATGACCTTATCCTTACTAGTAGTGACTCGAAACTTTTAAACCATGTGAAAACCATCATTAAGAAGAAATTTGAAATGACAGGCTTAGGTTTTTTGCACTATTTCCTTGGCCTCCAAGTTTTGCAAACCAATGAAGGAATTTTTCTTTCTTAGTCTAAGTATGCTTGTGACCTTCTTCGTCGCTTTCACATGGACGATTGTAAACCAACCCCTTCTCCCTTCCAATCTGGAGTCAATCTTACTGCCACATGTATTTCTCCCGAAGTTGATGCCACCCTGTACTGTCAGTTAGATGGTAGCCTCTTATACTTGACTCATACCCATATTGATATTTCCTTTGATGTTGGTCTTGTTTCCCGATATATGAAAACACCCCATGAAATCCATTGGAAAGCAACTAAAAAGATAGTTCACTATGTCTCTAGTACACTTCAGTTTGAGATACATTACAGTTCAGGGGGGACTCCTTTATTGGTTGGTTTCATTGATTTAGATTGGGTCGACGACCCTGATGATAGAAAGTCTACTGCAGGTTATGTTTTCAGCCTTGGTTCAGGACCTTTCACTTGGGCCTGTAAGAAACAACAGGCTATTTCACTTTCTTCAGCAAAAGCAAAGTACCGAGCAGTGGTAAATGCAAGTTAGGAAGCCTTGTGGCTTCGACAGATCCTTTCAGAGTTTGGATTCCAACAACAGCATCTGACCAGCCTTTGGTGCGACAATCAAAGTGTCATCAAGCTCTCCAAAGACCCGATTCAACATCAACGTAGCAAGCACATCGAGCTACACATGCACTTCATCAGAAATCTCATTCATGATCAAGTTATTGAAGTGATCTTTTTCCCTACAGAAGATCAAGTTGCAGACATTTTCACAAAGTCTCTTACAGAAGCAAAGTTTTCTAAACTTCGATCTATGTTAGGAGTTCAGGAAGTTGTTATTAAGGGGGGATAGGCTCTAATGCCTCCTTCCTTCTCCTATTGTGTCACTATTGTAAATCCTTCAATCCTGTCCCAAGTTGTTCTTAAGGGGGGATGTTAGGATATTTAGACACTTAAAGGTGTCGTCGTTGGTGTTAGGATATTTAGACACTTAGAATTTAGTTAAGATCTACTTGGTCTAATGTGTCGTTATGTAAAAGTGTGTTTCTTAGTGTGTTTCTTTAGTATGCATTAGTATGCCTTTGTAGTAAGGAAATCCGATGATCACGATATGTTCATGACATAGAGTGATCCGATGATTCATATTCTCCTCAATCTTAACATCCATTGATCCGTGGCTTAGCACCCGATTGGTCCATGATCTTTATTTAAAGAGCATGGAGGGTCATTTGTCGATGATCGATTGTGAGAAACTATCTTGTAAAATCTCTCTGTAATCTTTTTCTTTTGCATTAATAAACTGCTCCAAGTGGTCGCGTTGGCTGGGGCAGTGGATGTTTCCCCGTAGGGGTTTTACCACGTCAAAACATTGGTGTGTTGATCTTTGATCTGCTTGTGTGAGTGGTTACTAAAGGTGTTTGTCCTTTGTTGGAATACTTGTGTTGTCGAACAGTTGGAAATTTCGAATTCAAGAAAATAGGAGCATAGAAGGTTGGGTGTTGATGATATACCTCGAGGTCACATGAATAAGGATGTGGAGCTAAACAATTGAGAATGGTTTCTATTCCAAAAAGGTTTAAATGTTGTTAAGGACATGCAAAAAGGATTTTTTGTGATGAATTTGAGTAGTATTGTCAAACTTTGCTTGAAATTCGTTTTGGAAACTATATATAAACATCAATCTTAGAGGGGAAATAACCATTGAGGCAAGAAGAGTAGTACCTTGTAAAATTTTGGTAGTATGGGTACCTACTAAAACTCAAGAGCATTAGTGGGATGTTGTGTGTGTCACAACACTCTCCTACTATAAGTTTTGTTGTATGTGTGCAAGATGTCGTCAAAGACATCATCTTTTCACTCATCCTCGGTGATCCTACTTCAAATATATTCTCTACATTCACATTTAGGTTTAGGCTCACCCTATGTTACAATGCCTTTTACCCTTTACCTCTTTTGAATTTTCCATATGTTCCACCCCATCCCAGTGGGTTTCCTCATCACTTTGAGTTACATGCATGAGCTCTCTATATGGTGGCACTCTTCTTAACATGGGTTTCCCTATTTTAGATCATTCTTAATTTTTCCATCCATGTCATCCATTCCCATAGGATTGAGACTTGGTATAGTCCAATTTGCATTAAAAACCTCATGCTTCACTCTTACCATTTGTTGTCCTCTACCCTCAAACTCTTGAGCGATTACCATTGGTTTTATTCTTTGTTTCCTACTATGTTGATGAAACCTTTTTTTCACTTCACCCTGTGCTAAAGCTACATCTACATTTAATCCTTCATTCACCCCTTTCAAAGAGACTTAATTAAGGCACCACCCTTATTGATTCCACCTACCATCACATTCACTATGCATCATTCAAGACCACTTGGCCACATAGACCACTTGGCCACATATGGAACTTGTCTCCTCATTGTAACATATTAATTCTTTTATTCTTTATAAATGAAAAAGTCCAAAAACACTTTAACGGAAAGTCACAAAAATTCCATAAACATAAAAAAAAATCATTAAACCAAAACGACAAAAGAAATTAATTTATTCTCATTACTATCAAGTATGCACCATGTTGCGTATTTTATAAGTTCAAATAATTGTCAATGCTACCCTTTTTCAAAGCATTAGTATTGAGTCACCCATGGTTTTCCATTAAAATAGGTCCCATTGGTTTTTTACATCTCTTTCTCACTATTCAGTTGACATTCCCTTTCAATTCTTGAGATTTGTACTTATCATCTGTTATCCCTTGTCAACCTAATCCCTCAATCACCCTCATGTTGTCTACATGTCTTTTTTCACCTCCCGGTATCCACAATGACATCCCGTCGAGTCATCTCATTTACATTTATGGTGCACTACCTAGGTTAGTGCACATTTAGTGTTTTTCACCTCCCAATCTCCATAATGACATCTCGTTGAGTTAGCTCATTAACGTTTATGGCCACTACCTAGGTTAGTCATCGTTTATGCTCAATTCAAGGGAATTCTTGGCTCCCATCATTGCCTCAATCCATTATGTCAATTCCAAGTCTTGTTTCATTTATTAATGTATATCACACCTTGTATTTTCTTATATGGAATCATTATTGTCCTTTTTCTAGTGGATCTCTCCCCATCAACCACAAGACATTTACTCTGGGTATTTGATTTAGAGGCCCAATATCTTGGTGATTAATTTTACCATTGATTGTTTACCTCATAGGAAGTAGTGGATACACACAATTGATTCATGGCTACATGGTTCCTCCTGTTGTACGAATTCAAAGAATCCATTCACATTGTGTTGGTTTGTACTAGTACCTTAGTACCCATTATCATCATTAACGAGTTACCTTACATCTAACAATAATTTTCGTCATTGATCACTAAATATATGGTTCACCCATGTTCAACTACAACTCATTATCACATCGTGGAAATTCATATGTCATAATGTCAATGTTCCAGATCCAATTGAATATTTGGAATATGTGGCTATTTTCAACATTTGTTCCTAGCCTCTAGTTTGATCTTACATCCAATCAACTCTTGACATGTTGTTGGCCTTCTTATGGTGGGGGTCTTTTGTTGTAGTAATATTCCCCCAAGGGCGACATTGTTCCATCACATATTTCATATGGAAACACCATTCCTTTTTAAATGTACCATGAATTTGCTCCACAAGCCATGGTCCCATATTGTACTTGACTTGACTATTTCATAAGCATGGCTATGCCCACCTTGTTTGTAAAGAGATTGTATATGTGTATCACCTTAATTTTTTTTCTTACAAGTGGCTTCCTTTCTCTCTTTATTGGGGTTCTCTCTCTAGTTCAGACTCTTTGTGTTAGCACTTGTAACATAAACATATGATGCATTTCATCTATACGATATGCTCCTAACCTCACACATTAGGGGGCCTTTGTTATATCACAAATTCCATCCACATGTGACACTTAAGTGATGTTTGTTATATATATCCCAAGCAACACTTATCACCCCTTATAAACTAAAAAAAATGGACAATAGGATAAATATTTCATGGATGATTGAATGGAAAACTTTAAATTTGACCAAATGGAGAACTACATAGTCCCTTAATTCACGAGGCACATTGTAGCTATAAATCCTTCGATACCTGTGCAATTCTTGTTACACCAAGAATACAACTACTTCTACATCCCATTGAATGCTAGGGTCACATCATGTGGAGTTTCATCAAGAGATACCCATACCAGTTAGATATCTTCACCCAATGAGGAGTGATTGGTCATCCCTTGCCCACACCTAGACCAAATACAAGCACATGGGATAATATTTGACATAGAGCTCCATTTCCTCCTTTAGGAAGTTTTATAAATGAAGGCATCTTCCATCCATTTTCATAATTGTTTTCACGTTGAGGTTAAGCTACCAAGATTGTGCAAAATTTGATAAGCCCCCTTCTTCCATTTACCATTCTTGGATTTCCTTAGTCTCATGTTGTCCATTTTCCCTCCAAAGTATACAATGAAAAAGGAGAATCATTGCCATTTTTGTTACTAAGACAAGGAGACCCTATTGGAGGATACAAAAACCCTCCCATAGAGACTCGCAGGGAAAATTTTAGGGGCTAAATTTTTCCCATGGCCTAATTTTCCATGTTTTTTCCCCAAAAAAGATTCATCATTCTAAAAACAATTCACCCAAATTCTATAGGATAAAATTAGTTTACCTTAAAAATAGCCAAAATTTTATACAAACTATATAAAATCCTTGGAAATTTGAATATTTTTACAAAAATATCGCCAAACATTGTGTAGTTGGCATATTAAGGGCTAGTAAAATTCACCAAGGTTTCTACATTTTAAAATAAATTTCCATCCTTAAAATTATCCCTGATGGAAATATCTTAGAGATCACTTTTACAGGAGTCCCCTTATATGATATAATTATGTTTTTATTTCATTTTCATTGGATAATATCAAAAAAAAATATTTTCTCCCCCCAAAGAGTTCCTTTATTCATTTGTATGCATGTTCAAATGGATGTTTAGTTAGTGCTTAAGGGATTTATTTGATAGCATTGATTTCTTGTTCACTCGCTTTCTTGTTTTCCCCAACACTATAATCAACTTGTAAAAGTATTTTGGTACACACACACCAAAAAGCCACAAGTAGTATGCTATAGGCATACTTCTTAAGCAAGGATATCTAATAACCTTTGTCACCAACCAAAATTCAAGAGAATTTCCATCTCAAGTGGGCTTCTTGTATGTAGTAGTTCCATTTTGTGATCAAGTACAAGAAGGGATCCCCCAACAAAGTGGTCATATTTCTTAAGACCTCCATCCAAATTTTATAGCATTTTGGATGTCAAATATGTCTCACATGATGAATGGAAATAACACTACATAATGGATCTAGATTTTAGACATATTATTCAAGAAATTAACCAACATGCAATTTTTAAGTACACTTTCTGGATTATACATTGAAAGATGGTTTACTTTATAAGTTAAATCAATATTATGTTCCACTTGAATCAACAAAATGACTATTAAATAAAGAGGTGCATTCCTCTCTATATGGTGGGGATCTTGATATTCACAAAATGTTCTACAATATTCAAAGATATTTTTATTGCCTTTTGATGAAGAAACAAGTTCAAGGCTATATTTAGATAAGTTAAGATCAGTTTATTAATGTCCAACAAATGACATTATTATTATGTTTTTGCAACTAATCCAAGTTGTCCAAATATAAGCTTAGACTTATTAGTTTTTCCCAATGCCTTTGAGACTATAACAATCCATTTCTATGGAATTCAATAATGGTTTGCCAGCAAATTAACAACCACATGAATGTGTCTTTGTTGTGGTATCCATGCTTTATAATATGGTTCTTTTCATCCCTCTTGGCAAAATCATGGATGTTCCAAAAGCTACAAAGTTTTTTTTCTAGTTTGTTTGGACAAATTTTGGTTTACCTTATATCATTATCTTGGATCCATGTTTTAGATTTTTTAGTTTTTTTAGGAAATATTTACACAAATTGCTTGGTTGAAGTTTCTACTTATTTTGACCCTTAAACTAATTGCAAGAGAGAACTAGTGAATAAATCTTAGTATATACTCTTTGTATTTATTATCCCAAAGAATAATAGGAAACAAGGAAAATTTTAGGCGTTAAATTTCACCCATGGACTAATTTTCCATGTTTTTTTTTTCCAAAAAAGATTAGCCAATTTCCTTTTTTTTCTAAAATGATTTGCCAAATTATATAGGATAAAAATATTTCACTATAAAAATTGCCAAAATTCTCTAGAAAATATGGGTCCTTAAAATTTTCCTTACACACTTAGGATGTTAAGGTCCTAACCCGCACATAGGTAGATTAATGTATTCGGATGTAATAAAGGTCAATATTAATAAGACCTTTCAATAAAATAGAATAAGGCGGATGTAAGAAGACCTA
>JZKD02S0654232.1:0-15548 GCA_000966675.3 Picea glauca | reverse complement strand
CATATGCCAAAGAGAACAAATGCATAAATGAAACTATTACTATTCTAATGCTCATATGAGCTTATTCTTTCTATTCTATTTTGGCATTCATGAGTAGTTGTATCTATTCTTCATCAATCCTTCGATTTCCCCACTTCCCTTCTGGGGCTTCAACAACAAGACATATATGAAGTTTCAGAGTCTTGTAGTTGCATCTTGGCACCTTGGGAAAAACAATTCCGAGCAGTTTTCTCACCTGGAGAGAATGATCACGAGCCTAACAACTCACTTCTTCAATAACAAACGAGTTTAACAACCTGCCTCTTCAACAACACATGGGTATGAAAACCCACCTCTTCAACAACACACAATCCTCCCAAAGTACAGGTTATGTGATGGAAACAAGGTATGGGTGCATAACAAAGGAGTGATGGTCTGAATGATGAAGGAATGAGTGAATCCCCCAAAATATACTAAGGCCAAACAATATATTTGCATGATTATAACTAGACACTTTTCACCTTAAGAATTAGCTTAGCTCCACCTGGCGACTTGTTCCCATCCCTTAGGAACTTAGGATAAATATGTATCCTGTAAATTATACTTTTGGAATTATTATTAAAATATTTCCTTGGGCTTAAGCCCCCTTGACTTAGTCCCTCTTCCTAAACTCTGAGCCCCCTTTTCCCTTTCTAGTGGAGTTTATCCCCCCGTCTCTTTTCATCCAATTGGTCTGCAATAGTGATATGTTTTCATTAATATATGAGCGTGATTACATTTTACAAAAATCCTCACTGGTCTTTTAGCGTTCAGGCTCTCCAGCCTAATAACTACTCAGGCACTTCGATCTCAAGATATATATATATATAAATTCTCTATGGCCCCAAAATATCTTGGCTACAAAACCTGGTCCGATGCACACTTAAAGGAAATCCTCGCACACTTACTCAGGGGCACACAAAACTATGAATGGGCACACACTCCTCCCTTGGTGCACGCGCGCAAAACTGAATCCAAAACTTGGGTTCCAACAACTCACCGATCTATATGTATATTTACATTTACATTTACAATTGGGGGTTCATACTAGGGGTATTACATTCCCCTCCCCCTTATTTATGCAATGTACTTGGTGCATTATATACACATGTACAATCAAAACTTCAACAATCTTCAAAAATATGTGGGTACTCTGCTTGCATAACATCCTCGTTCTCCCAATTTGCATCCTCTGGACCATACCAGGTCCATTGGACTTTTAATAGCCCGATGGATCGATTATGGAGCTGCTTGATCTCCCGGTCCAATATGCAAACTGGTTTCACTTGAAAGTCTCCTTCTAGATCTACCTGAATCACATTCCAATCAATGGCATGATTAACATCAGGTACATAGTTTTTAAGCAAAGATACATGGAATACATTATGAATGCACAAGGATGCAGATAGTGCAAGCATGTATGCAACAATACCAATCCTCTCTAGGATTTCAAATGACCCACAATAAGGTGCTTCCATCTTGGAACAATTTCCCAACTTCAGGGAAATTTATTTTTCCCTCACTTTCTAGAACACGTGGTCACCCACTTTAAATTCTTTGTGAGTTCTGACTTTATCTGCATAGATTTTCTGCCTCTCTTGGGCAACCTTCTTCTTTTGGGAAACCTTTAAGTTATGAATTATTTTCACCATCTATTCTTTTGTTTTCCTAAGAAAATTTGGCCCAACCACTGCTCTGTCTGTTGGGTTGTCCCAACTCACTGGTGTGTTGCACTTTCTTCTGTAAAGTTCCTAAAATGGGCTCATATTTAAAGATGTTTGGTACCCATTATTATAGGCAAATTCAACCAGATGTAGATAATCTTCCCATTTTGATGGTTTGTCCATCACAAACATCCTTATCATATCCTCAATCATGTGATTGACCCTCTTTGTTTTCCCATCTGATTCTAGGTGATAGGTTGTGCTAAAGTTCATATTTGTCCCAAAACCTTTGAATAATCACTTCTAGAAATTTGATGTGAATTTGGGATCTCTGTCAGACACAATTATCTTAGTCACACCATGCAACCTAACAATTTCTCTCATATAAATATAAACAATGTTCACTTCCTTGTGAGTTAACTTCACCAGAATAAAATGGGCAGCTTTAGTAAGCTAATGGAATCATGTTGTTTGGCAGTCTTGGGAAGCTTAGTGATGAAGTCCATTGTTACAACTTCCCATTTCCACACAGAAGTGTGAAATTGATGTAACAAACCCGCTGGGTGTCTGTTCTCATATTTAATTTTTTCACATTCCAGACATCTAGTTATATAATCAACCACCTCTTTCTTCATGCCTAGCCAATAATATTGTATCTTGAAAACAACAATTGCCTTTTGATAACATGGGTGCCCATCATAAGGCACATTATGCATTTATTTTAATATAAAAATTGTCAACTCTTGATTATTTGGCACATAAATTATGTCCGTGTAAATGAGGATTCCATCCTCTCTTAGATCATAATTTTCAATTTTTTGTTGTAAAATACCTTGCTAAAATTTTTCCTTTATTAACATGTATTGCTAATCTGATTTTGTAGCCTCTAAAATTCTGTCTTTCAAATCTGATTTGTACATGCTAATGGTTGTAGCATGTGTCTCATGCACTCTCATGTTGAATGCATCTACCACCTTTCTCTCTCTACCTTTGATATGCTTGATATCAAAGTCATACCCACTCAGGAATTCCAACCATCTTCTTTTTATGGAATTTAAAGTTGGTTGTCCAAACAAATATTTCAGACTACTATGGTTTTTTATCAGCTCAAATATTTTACCCATGAGACAATTCCTCCACATCTTCAAGGCATGCACTATTGCTACCAATTATAAGTCATGAGTAGCATAGTTCATTTCATGCTCTTTTAATTTTCTTGATTTGTAACATACCACATGCTCATTCTAGCTAAAAACTCTCTCAAACCCTTCTTTACAAGAATCCATGCATACAATGAAGTCTTCATTTCGATCGACAATCCTTAGTATTGGTGCACTTGTCAATAAACTCCTCAAGTGTTGAAAACTCTTTGCACAATCCGAAGTCCATTCAAATATCACACCCTTCTTTTGCAAGGATTTAATTGGGTGTGCAATCTTTGAGAAGCCTTCAATAAATCTTCTATAATACCCTACAAGTCCCATGAAGGACCTCACATTAGAGAAATTTCTTGGTGTTTACCATTCTTCAATGGCTCTTATCTTTTCTAGATCCACTATTATCCCTTCCTATGAAATGATATGTCCCAAATAATGAATCTGACTTTGGTAAAATGAGCACTTTCTCAACTTTGCATAAAGTTAATGCTCCCTCAATACTTGTAGCACCATCCTCAAGTGTCACTCATGCTCTTATTTAGATTTAGAGTAAATAAGTATGTTATCAAAAAATACAATGACAAACTTATCTAAGTAATTTATAAAATTTCCATTCATTAAACACATAAATATAGCTGGTGCATTTGATAAACCAAATGGCACCACTGTGAACTCATAATGGACATACCTTATTCTGAACGATGTCTTGTTGATGTCCTCTTCTTTTATTCTCACATGGTGATAGTTGGATCTGAGGTCAATCATGGAAAATATCTTTGCATCATTCAACTGGTCAAAACTGTCCTCTATCCTTTGCAAAGGATACTTGTTCCTTAATGTTACCTTGTTCAACTGCCTAAAGTCAATGCAAAGCCTCAATGTACCATCCTTCTTTTTCACAAATAATACTGGAGCACCCCAAGGTGACACACTTGGGTGTACATACCCCTTCTTCATAATCTCTTCAAGTTTCATTTGCAATTCTTTCAGTTATGGTGTACTCATCCTATAAGGAATCTTGGATATTGGGGATTCTCCAGGCATTATATTGATAGAGAAATCAATATCTCTCTTGGGTAGTAACCCCAAAATTTCTCTAAATACATATTCAAATTATTTTAGAACTGCATAGTCTTCCATATTCGACACTTCATCCTTGGAAGCCTCCTCCATATGTGCTGCAAACACTTGACATCCTTTCCTGAAGCTTTTCTTCAGGTGCAAGGATGAAACTTCTTTGACAATTACAACTCTTGGAATGCCTTGAACTATTCTCAAGTTTCCTTCCTTATCCAAGCAATTAAATGCCTTATTATAACAGTCTAGGACAACATGATGTTGGTTCAACCAATCCATACCAATGAGGCAATAATAGGATCCCAAATGTATGATGTTCAAATATGTCGTTGTGCTCAACCCATTCATGTTCATTGGACATTCCTTAACCATCTCATTAATTTTCCTTTTATCTCTTGTAGCTAGCTGCACCAACCAAGGTTTCCCAAGCTTGTTTCTTCACAATTGAAATCTTTCCACCATATTAGGATCTAGATAACTATGAATAGCTCTTGAATCAATTAAAATAGAAATGGGTTGGTCATTCATCTTACCACCCACTTCAATCATGTGAGACTGAAATTCAACTTGCATGTTATCCAAGGTTGCTTAGATCCTTGGTACATTTCTACCCATGTCTTCAACTATATCGTCTTGTTGTACATTGTGAATAGTCCTCACTTGTTCACCTATATGAGGGAAATCCCTGTACATATGGTCTCCTTCACAACCCCAACACTTCATTGGATATTTCCTTGGTCTTTGCCCCATTGATTTTGTAATTTTGTTCTCCTTGGGAGTTGGTTGTCCTTGAGAAGTATTTGTGAAAAATGGTGGCATGGTCCCCTTCTTCCTCTTCTCTACATTGCCTTTCATCTCGTCTTCCAATTTTTTTTGGAAGGTTGGTCTTCATCTATGTTGATTATAAAGGCATTTATCTCTCCTTATGGTTTCCTCCAATATCTTGGGATCACCATATTGTATCATCATATTTCAACAACTCTAAGAATCTCCTTTCATACTCATCTATGGTCATACTCCCCAACTTGAGTTCAAATAACTCCTCCATTTTCTTATCAAAGTAACGTTTGGTTAAGTATTTCTTTTGAAAATACCTGTTGAACTCCCTCCAAGTAACCTTCTTCTCATCAATGTGTTGCACTTGCACAAACTGGTCCCACCACATTGATGCTTTTCGCTTGAGCTGGTAGATGAAAATTATCCCTTCTTCTCGTGAAGAGTAATTATGCAACTGGAAGTACTTCCTCATGCCCAGTAGCCATGTCTCTGCATCCTTATCATTCTTGTGCTCACCATCAAAGGTAGGAGGCTTGATCTTATTCATTTCTTCTTATAGCTCATCCACCCCATTCCTCTTTTTATGATTTTTAAAAAGAGATGGAATTGAACTATTTTTTGCTCTCCTAAATGAATTCTTTGGTGAGTGGTAATGATTCCTATCAACACTTCTCGTTTCTCTTCTTTTATCATGAGACCTATGACTCCTTGAATTTATTGACTCTGTCTCCTTATCCATTTTCTTTATTCTATCCAATCTTTGCATCAACTTGATATTGAATCCATCTTGTTGCTCCTTGGCTTTCATAAGCCTCTCATTATCATATTTGTAGTTTTGGAAATCTTTTTGCAGACCCTTTATGGTCTTTACCAAGTTCATGCTCTCCTCCTTGCCTTCTTTATGCCCATTTAATTATGTACCCTCATTACCCATATTGACATACAACCCTCCGACTTCATCTTCATGGATATACGTTCTATGTTCATATTCCATGCTTCTGGTCTAATTTTTATTAACTCTGCAAAATGTGCAAACAATAGGATTTGTTAGATTAACGCATTTAACAAATTCATGAAAACTATGCACAATTTTGTTGCATAAGTGCATTAGAGTCATTTCTTATGATTTATTGTGATTTTAATTTTCCTATTCAAATTTCTAGGTGAATATTTAGACTTCTTTGTCCAAGACCTTTCCAACGACTTCTTCCTTTCTCAATTCCGAGTTTTGAGAAGAAAGTTATGGTCATTGGAATGTTACCCATTTATTCCTTTTGTTCACCCTTCACCCAGGTTCAATTTTTTTTAACTGTACCCATGCATCTTTGCACCTTCTCCTTTGGAGTTTTTCTAGGAGATCAACTGAGTTCCTTCATAATCATATTTTGGAAAATATGTCCAAGTTTCACCTTCATATGAGATTCAAGCTATTAGTTACAACCTGTTGAAGTTTAAGGCCAAATTATATTTTTCAGCCCTGAATGCTACATGTGTCTTTTATGTCCTCCTGTGCATTCTTAGGTGCCCACATTTTGAATTTGACTCCATAGATATCTTCTATGGCTCAATGTCTTTCCTTTGACTACTCTTGTGCCCCAAACTAATTCCAAAGCATAAAGTTATAGCCCTTATAAGTTAATTGGGTCTCAAATTTACCCTCTAGTATTTGGCTTGTGACTTCCTCATAATAGCTCCGTTTGATGAAGGGTTTACACCATTAGAAAGATATCTATGAGCTTTATCAATTGATATATAAAGACTGCATGTGGTTCCTATAGCACTTAAAGTCTCAAAAATTAAAACTCCTCAAAACACTGTTTGGGCACTCAAAAATGTCACGCAAGCTTATGACCTTCAAAATGTGAAAGTTTTCGCGGAAAATCATTGGATTTTCGTTGTGATAGACTGCCAACTCAACTTCACACACACCAGTTCTGAACTATGCACCCATATTTGGCACATGCAAGTTTTATACGCACAATGCCAAAATGTATCGCATGAAACACACACCCATAATCAGTGCACACAACTTTTACACTACGCATAAATATCTGGTGTGTGCAACTTTTTATGCCACACACCATTATTTAGTGCGCACAATTTTTATATTTCTCACTAATATCTAGTGCACACAACTTATGCATCATGCACCAACATCCAGTGTGTGCGACTTTGACACCACACACCACCATCTAGTGCGTGTGACTTCCTCACCGTGCACCAACATCCAGTGTGTGCGATTTCTGCACTACACACCCACATCCAATCCGTGTGACTTTCACACCACACACCAACATCTAGTGCATGGTACTTTCATATAACGCACCAACATATAGTGTGCACAAATTTTGTACACTGCACCAACATCTAGTGTCTACGACTACCTTACTATGCACTCATATTTAGCGCGCATGGATTTTATACCGTGGTTCAATATTTAGCACACACAACGTTTGTATCGTGCACCATTATTCAATGTGCACAACTTTTTGTTTCACACACCAATATGATGTGTGCATCATAAATCCACTCTGCGTAGTATGAATATTCAACACACACACATTGTGCATCAACACTACCCATGCACCAAAAGTTTTTCTTTGCGCAACGCCAAATTTTACTGTGCACACCCATGCACCATATTTTTCATGTGTCTCCTCCACTTAGCGCACGCAAATCCTTTCTTCACTCAACTAATTTTTCTATAATTACGACTCATGACTATCACAACCATCATGTAAATGCTCAACTCGTCTATCTAAGACAAAATCGGTCGCTTGAAAGTCAAAATGATCCCTCTTATTAAAATTTGAATCCTCCATGTCAAATTTTCCCATTATTCCATTAAATAAACTGGGGATTTTTGCCCAATTTCGGCCATTTTTATCAAGGCGCCATGGCCGCACTATAAATTCCAAATTCGACCATTTACAAGCCTAAATTCAGACCAATTATAGATTTATATTGCTCATTTTTAATTCGTGGGTTCATTTTCTTCAACTTCCCTGTCAAAATTCCTTCAATTTCACTGTAATAATTTTATCAGACATATTGCAATCTTCCTCTAAATTCGAATTTTTGCAATTTATTATTAATTTTTATCTTCAACAATCTGTTATATGGCCCATGCAGGCTCAGTGTTGAAAATGGAGCTTTGATACCACATTGTAGCATCCCCAACCCTGGGATGGGCAATTCCACACGAAATTTCTAAAACTCTAATACCATTAAAATAATTAAATGCTTTGCATATGAACAACATTATGCGCAATAATAACAAATATTCACATGCAACATCATACATGAAAAACCCATATAATAAAATATATAATTAAGCACACATTAATTAGAACAATCACACAAAAGACACTTATCTTTTATAAAAGGTCACCAACTGCATGCAGACCTCATACTTTCCTCCCAACGACAGACTTTGTTGCTCATAAAATTTTAACAGTAGGTCACGCCTAAGCTGGGGCTTAAACTCCACCAAGGAAAATGATTCCTAAGCTAGGATAAAGTCTATCAACAATCAAAATACTCAGACAAGGTGACAACTCTAGTAGACATCCTACAGTCCCTCATTCCCCACATGCATGTCCCACCTCGTGAAGTGTGCCCCTTCTTTGCTCAACAGTCCTTCGACTACCCCACTTCCCTTCCATGGATTCGACAAAAAGATGGAAAAGAAGTCTCAGATTCCTTTAGTTGCAGCTTGACACCTTGGGAAAAACAATTCCAAATATTTATCTCACCTGGAGAGAATGCTCACGGGCATGACAACCCACTTCTTCAATAACACACGATCCTGACAACCCACCTCTTCAACAACACACAGGCCTGACAACCTACCTCTTCAACAACACACACTCCTCCCAAAGTATAGGTTATGTGATGGGAGTAAGGTATGGGTGCATAGCAGAGGAGTGATGTTCTGAATGATGAAGGATTGAGTGAATCCCTCAAAATACACTAAGTCCCAACAATATATTTTCATGACTATAACTAGACACTTGTCACCTTAAGAACTATCTTAGCTCCACTTGGTGTCTCATTCCCATCCCTTAGGAACTTAGGATAAATATATATCACATAAATTATACTTTTGGAATTATTATTAAAATAATCCCTTGGGATTAAGCCCCCTTGGCTTAGCCCCTCTTCCTAAACTCTTAGCCCCCCTTTCCCTTTCTGGTGGAGTTTAGCCCCCATCTCTTTTCATCTGATTGTTTTGCATTAGTGATATGTTTTCATTAATATTTGAGTGTGACTACATTTTACAAAAGTAGGCTCATTGGCCTTTTAAAATCCAAGCTCTCCAGCCTAATAAAAACACATGCACTCCGACCTCAAAATACATATATACAAAGGCTCTCTGGCCCCAAAATATCCCGGCTACAAAACTTGGTTTGATGCACACTTAAAGGAAATCCTCATGCACTTACTCAGTTGTAGGAAAAAATATGAATGGGCATGCACTCCTCCCTTGGTGTGCGCACGTAAAATTGAACCCAAAACTTGGGTTCCAAAAGCTCGGGAGCCTATATGTACATTTACAATTGGGGGTTCAGACTAGGGGTATTGTAAATCACCTAAGTATGATGATGATTCCATGCCTTATACTGTCTATGATACTTATGATTATGCAAGCATGATTGTACCTAAATATGACAAATACTGGGTATTTGAAAAAATTTCGTGGGATATTGATCTTTCTTCTCAGGAGCCATGCATGGAGGATGACAAAGAAGGGGTTGATTTGGTGGATGAAAACAAAACAAAAAATGTGTATGAGAATGATAGTCCACATGAGTACCATCATTTCATGGTATCATCTAGTGAGTCGGTTAGTGTTGATGGGGATAGCAATCTTTCACATGAAAGTAAATCTAAAAATCCCTTGTGTGACATCCCACACCATGTTGATGAAATTGAAAAAACACCCTTAGAAATGCATGATTTGGAGGATCGATTATTGGTCACAAAGGAGAAAATTGTACAAGTGTTGACAAGGGAAGATAATGCAAATAAGTTCATTGAGTATTTTATTTGTAAAACCCAGATGGATGAGAAACAAAAAAGAGTTGCAGGTGGAGTCACTAATGCTCAATTGCACATAATAAAAGAAGAATTAGAGTAGATGAAATAAAATTACTTGAAATTGTTCATGGATAGGGACCTTTCTCTCAAGTTCTTTGAAGACAAGGAAAGGGAGGTTGAGGATATTTGTTACCAGTTGATTTTTCCACGCTCTTCATCACTTACAACGTAGACTCCATCGTTGGAAGTCGTGACACATGAGGGCGTGAGTGGAACTCGTGATTTGAGAGAGGAGCCTCTTGTGATGATCCTGCATGAGGAGCATTCAAAGTTGCAGGTTATTGAGGAGAGGTATGACATAGAGGGTTTTGACTATGCTCTTGCTTTGCACTATGGGGATTGTTAGCACACATTATTGATTGGGGGGTTTTTTTTCCCTAGGAAGTGGCATTTTGGCGATGAAAAAATGAAAGAAGAGAGATAAAAAAACCCATCAAATGTTTTTATCCTAAGTCGGGCAATGTTATGAAATTTTGGCGCCCACGCATTCCCAGTCATCTCGTCGTCTCCCTATCATCAACGTCCATGTTTTCTTGCCAAGTCCTCCTTGCAAGTGTCTAGCAAAGATCAAGATGGTGAAATTCAAAGTGCATCCCGTCCTGATCCCGATGCAAACAGTTCATGAAAGTGGGGCGACAATTGAGACCTCGTCTCACCCCATAAATGGAAAACATGCAGAGAGCGACCGTAAAGGTAGACTTTCAATTATGGACAGATTTTCCTGTAAAGCACATAACCACACCTGGCTCACATTTGACAAAGGAGGCGTCAAATGAAAACGTTAATGTGGTGGTCCGATCAAAATCCTAGTGGTTGTAGAAATTCTGAGTATATGTATGCAGTTTTGATATTTTGTTATGGTCGATGGTTGAGCTAAGCTCCCATATTATAATGTTTTAATGAAGCTTTGGTTCTCTGGTTATGTAACTTGATTTGAGACTTCTTGTTTAATGAAAGTTAACTTCTATTTCCATATTATTTGTGTTTGATACTGAATGTTCATGATTGAAGGATTCTCATAGATTGTGGTGACTGTGTTGTAATGGATGTTTGATTGCAGTGCAGTTATAGCGTTTTCAGTTTCCTAAAACTTCGAATTCAAGAGGATCTTGTTTTCAGAGTTTTTCCTCCTTAGGTTGTTGGAAGACCTAATGTCCAGAGAAGACCTTTACATATTCTCCTCAATTTCTTCCTCCTACTCACCCTTACTACAATTTATTGACTGAAGTTGATCAAGACCTCATTTGCTTGTGCATACTGCACCATTTTTATGAGTTAAAACAATATTCTCTTGAGTCTGCCCCATTTTACCTCTTTAAATCCATTAAATGTGACATATAACTTGATGGGTACTGGGCTTACCTATGCCGCAATCCAGAGGTGACTTCTGGTGCTAACATTTCTGGAATCGTTGCCGAGGAACGAATTGAAGACATTTCCCTGGGTAAGAATGACAACAAGCTATTGATCCTGAAGGTGCATCAGACATTAGTACCATTGAAGATTGTAGCCTGCACCTGGTGACTCCACGGTTTCGAATCCTCTGTTTCAGTTCTAGCTCCTAAAGGAAGACACACGAGGTTCACTTCACTGTTGTTGCTAGCAACGTCTAAAGATGACCCAGAGGAAATTATAAGAAATGGAAAGACCACTCAAAAAGGTACCTCCACAATTGTACCAAATTTTTCTGATAATTTTCATAATCCCTCTTTACAAAATCCAATAACTATTTATGATTCTCCTATTATACAAACTGTTGGAGCTTCAAGAAATTTAAATTTTGGGAGTTTTCATGTCGATTTCTCCCCTCCTATTCTTGGTTTGGAAGGAGAGAGATTTGACGCCCCTTTCTTCCCCGAAGTTGTGAAGTGGAAGGACAGAGAATTGACCTTATAATACTTTCCTACTCCTCCTCCTATTAGAGTTGTTGCAGTTACAGAAGGGGAAACCTATGTTACCTCTACCCCTTCATCTTTATCTCCTAAAACTCAACCTTTTCCTTTTTATTTTAGAAGCACAACCCCAGTCTCGCCTGTTCGAACTCCATATCCTCCTGGTTCTCCTCATGTTCACACTCCAATGGCAGGATCTAATCCCCCCAAAACTAGGATGTAAGCTATAATAGCTGCTAGGTATGCCCCTCTTGTTTTTCCTCAGCCTCTGAATTTCATCCCAGCGGATGGCTACCTTAAGAAATTTCCCAAGTTCACAGGCAAGGGAGACATAACCATAGAGGAACACCTTGAAGCCTTTTACATTTTTACAGATTGTCATGTCATCATGGATGCAGATGTATGGATGAGGATTTTTGTTCATATCCTTGAGGGTGAGGCTAGGAAGTAGTTTAGGGCCTTGCCTCCTGGATCTATCGACGGGATTGAATCCCTAGATGAAGACTTCTTAAAGAATTGGGGGGATAGAAAGGATTTCCTTTACTATATTATAGAGTTTGGATCACTAAAGAAAAATGAAGGGGAATATGTTTCTGACTTCTCAAAGAGATTTAATAAAACATATAGCAACATTCCCATTGAGGTTAAGCCTACAGAAACCTCTGCAAAGATTACTTATTCTAGTTATTTTGACCCTAATTTCTACCTCCTGTTAAGAGAAAGGAGAGCTACCTCCTTGGATCATATGCAAGATGCAACCATTGAAGTAGAATCCAATATTATGGAAGTTGATGAGCTTAGGAGTAAGGCTGACAGGGACAGAAGAAGGGGAAGGTTTGAAACTTCAACCTCTTCTTCTACTGCCCACCCTTAAGATGATGAGCTTATCGAATTAGTAAAATCTCTTTCTATTGATATGGAGAAGGTAAAACTTGAAGCAATACAGGCCTATAGAAGTACTCAAAACATTGATAACAAAGGTACCTTCAGAAGATCTAATAATGATCCTCAAATAATTCCAAGAGATCAAAGAGGTTGGGATAGTGATGATCAAAGAATTCAAGCCCCTCTCCAAAATAACCTTGTCACTGGTGAAGAAGAAGAGGAAGAGGAGGTTGATCCCGAAATCCATTGTCTTGGGGATACCTCCTCATTTCCCCATTTAACTCAATCTGCATATGAGGAGTCTCTAATGGACAACCAACTAAATTATCTGAGTAAAGGGGAAAAAACCAGCCACACTCCAAACATATATAATCTGAGGTCCAAACAGAAAGAAGGGAAATTAGACATCCCTAATCGACCTACTAGAGAAGAAAAATCTACTAAAGATATTGTAGACCAAAGTAAGGAAAATAAGGCACAGACCGCCCCACCAGTGGTCAAAAGTCCTGTTCCAGAAGTGAGAGAAATTATAAATTCTCCCTCCTCTTTCATATTTGAGCATAAAATACAAAAGATTAGAATCCCTGTACCCATTTCATAACTAGTCAAGCATGAAGAATTCAAGGTGCCTCTCCAAAATGTTGTAGCCCGAACCTTTGTCTCATTCCATAGACTCAGTAAACCTCTAATATGAGAAGCCTGCAACCATCATAGGTCCTTTGGTAGAAGATAGAGATGATTCATCCCCTCCCTTCTATACTTCACTGAACATACATGACAAGGTGTTGCACAATTGTTTGATGGATTCAGGGGCATCTCACAATCTTATGCCTAAGATTGTCATGGAAGAGCTCGGTCTAGAGATTACAAAAGCCTACCATGACCTGTATTCTTTTGACTCCAGGAAGGTCAAGTGCCTTGGGGTTATCTAATACTTGGTCATATCTCTATTCCAACTACCAATGAAAAGTGTGATCATGGACATCGTGGTAGCTGACGTTCCCCCTAATTTCTAGATGCTTTTGTCTAGATCTTGGACAAAACGATTAGGGGGGACTTTGCAGATGGACCTCACCTATGCTACCATTCTGGTGTTTGGGGGTGAGCACATGAGACTTTACAGGGAAGCTCAGTTGGCCTACATTATTAGTGATGAAGGAAACCCCACAAACCATCCTATATTTTCTCTTGACACGGATTTGGGATCTAGTTTGCTGCAACTCACTGATGTTTCTAAACCTCCTCTAGAAATAAAAAAGAAGCCTATTAATTTTTGTGAAAATTCCCCTCCTATCACCTCTGTGTAGAAAATGTTCTTCGATGGAGCCTCTTCTAAGGAAGGTGTTGGTGCTAGAATGGTTCTTGTTTCACCTTCTCAAGAGACTATAGCTCTTTCCTACAAGTTAGAATTCAGAGCTACCAATAATGTGGCAGAGTATGAAGCTCTCGTCTTAGATTTGAGAGCTGCAAAAGACATGAGAATTGAAGAGATATTAGTATTTGGGGATGCTGATTTAATTGTCCATCAAGTCAGAAATCTTTACCAAGCTAATCACCCTAGGCTAAGAAGTTATAAAAATGAAGTGTGGGACATTATGGACAATTTTTTCCTAGCTTTCAACATTTCATTTATTCCAAGAGAAGAAAACATCATGGCTGATTCTCTGGCTGTTTCAACAAGCAATTTCAGAGTCCCTTTGCCACCAAAGCTCAGGTATGATGTAGAAGTAAATTACATACCCTCTATACATGACAATGTCAAGCATTGGAAAGTATTTGAGGATGATCTTGAGATCAAAAGATTCCTTGAGACTGTTGATGAGTTTTCTGCACTACATATTGATCAAGATTAGGATTCTGAAAGTAATCCTCATGCTGATGTTTTCTTGAACAAAATCACTAATCACCATATTGTTCATTTACCTAGCAATCACATTCTGAAGGGAATAGTTCCTTTGGAAATAATATTTGGCAGAAATGATGTGGTAGTGAAAGTTAAAGGATCGACTGATGATGCTGATGTAACTGAATGCAACATTGGTACATAGAAAGATCCAAAATTTGTCAAGTTGTCGAGCAGTCTGTCAAGGGAAAAAAGGGCTGAATATGATGAGCTATTAAAGGAGTTTGCTGATGTTTTTATTGGACTTATGAGGATATCAAAACATACAACACAAACATCGTTGAGCATAAGATCCCACTAAAGGAAGAGGCCAAGCCATTTAGGCATAAATTGAGACAGATCAACCCTATGCTGCTACCTATCATGGAGAAAGAGGTAAAAACGCTTTCAGATGCCCAGATTATCGTTCCTTTGAGGTATTCTAAATAGGTGGCCAAATTGGTCCCAATGAGAAATAATAATGGAGAAATCAGACTTTGTGTTGATTTTAGGAACCTAAACAGAAGCTCCAAGAAAGATAATTACCCATTGCCGAAAATGGATCACATATTGCAGAGGGTGACAGGTGCATCCAAGATGTCCATGAATGGCAGATTTTCTGGCTACAATCAGATTTCTGTCTTACCTAAGGAAAAAGAGAAGACATCATTCACCACTCCATGGGTTACATTCATGTATGCCAAGATTCCCTTTGGATTGATGAATGCAGGAGAAATTTTCCAGCGCACTCTGGACATCACCTTTATTAGGGAAAGGGATAAATTTGTAGTCATTTATCTGGATAACATTACAGTTTTCTCCAATATTGATAAAGAACATTTTCATCATCTGAGAAAGGTCTTCCAAAAATGTAGAAAATTTGATCTCTCCCTGAATCCCATGAATTCATTGTTTGCTATGAAGGAGGGAAAATTATTGGGGCACATAGTATCAGTTGAGGGAGTAAACATTGATTCCAGTAGGGTGGAAGCCATCCAAACCTTAGCACTCCCTAGATCCAAGAAAGAAGTTCAGTCTTTCTTGGGGAAGATTAATTTTCTGAGAAGGTTTGTTTCTAATTTTGCTGAATTGGTGA
>JZKD02S0654231.1:245198-275527 GCA_000966675.3 Picea glauca | reverse complement strand
GTTAATAATGGATCAATGATTATATTGGGTGAGGAACCTTTCTAGCGAGAAAAACCCCCCTATGGCTACACCAGGGTTTACAATGTAGGCAGATCAATAACCGTTTAAAAGTCTCCTACTTCTCTAACTACCCCAAACATATCCCAGACTCATATACAAAAATAAAAATGAGAAGGATCGGGTAATTGTACCTCTACTCCGCGTCCGATGATGATCCTCTCAAGCTTGATAGCTTCGCTGACTGCAAACCTCCTCCCAAAGTTAGCTTACATTCAAAGAAAGACAAATAGAAAACTACAAACATGCAATTCATATATAAATCAAGGGTTAGACGTTATAATAAAACATAAATCAAATGCAAGCATTCGACACATCATGTTTTGGGATAGGAAAAGTACTTATTTTATTGATAATACAATGATCCCTTACAACCAGTGCCAGCTATTTCTCCACAAGCCTGGGCTAGGCTCCTCTTCACCAAGATCCAAGTTCTCCTCTGTATGGATTCTCCTCTCAACCTTATTCTTGGGAAGTATGATGGGTTTATCATGGAGGAAAGAAGGCAAATTGGAGAATTCTGAGGCAATTCTCACAAAAGGGCTACAAATGCCTGGGGTAAGGAGGGGATGTGAAATGGGCAGATTTTCACTGTTCTTATGTCTATATGTGGAATGATACCCCAAAACCTCTTTTTATATGACAAAAGGATGGTTATTTGGTTGGGTGACAGGCTATAGGTGGTGGATTAGTTGGGAAACTACCCAATAGCCTATAATCTCAACAAATTCCTTACAACTTTTTATTTTTTGCAACTTTTGAAAGTATACGCGGGTTGTAGTGGTGAAACATGAGGACGTATGTGGGTTTTCATGGTGCATAAAGCATATGTACATGGGAAGTATTGGTGTAGGGAATGTGCATCTTGAAAAAATGAGTTTTTAAGAAGATAAACTCGGTGATGGCTTGGAAAAAAATGCAAGTAAGAGGGCCAAATGCCAGGTATGCATATGTAGAGAAATTTAGGGTTATAACAAATGCCCCTTAATGTGTGATGTTAGAATATTATCTGATGGCCGAAAAACATTACAAAATCTTCACCAATGTATGAAATGAGTGAGCTCGGGACTAGAGTTCGGGAGGTGCCATCTGCAAAAATAACAATTGTCTCTCCAAGGCGGGCATACCCATGCTCTGGATGAAATAAATCATGGATTCCAATCAAATACACTGCATATCCATGTCATATAACTATATAAAGTGTAGGCACGATCAATACACATCGGATCTACATCTCAAAATCAAAGATATACAAGTATAGTATCCATCTTCAAGAAGCCAATGACGCCTGATGGCTGGAGGTGAGGACTTCAGAGCTCGAGAAACAAATTCAAGATCTTAAAAACTTGGGTAGGAGTGTAATGTGAGTGTATGAATTCACTACCCATAGGTCTTCGATGACTCATTGGGAAAAGACAAGAGGATCTCGGTGATCAGACAAAGAACTTCATTGATTTTGAGCAAGGAATTGATTGGACTTTCGGGATGGCCAGGAATGAGGGCAAGAGACAAATTGCAGAAAGGCCGACTTAGGTTGGGTGAAAATTCCCTTGGAAAATAGCACAGAAGATGATCAGACTTAGGCAGCATGACATTGACATAATTTCACGATGCGGGAGGCAACGCAAACTCTCCATGTGTTTGGAAGAGTAACCAAACGGAGGAGGACACAATTCTATGTAGCAAGAACAATTTCCTAAGGTCATATTAAATCCCAATTATTGACGAACAAATGGAAGGATGTGATTTTTCCAAGGGTGACTCATTGTGCTTCCAAAAAAGAATATATATTTCTCGTCCCCTCTTTTTGGGTTTATTTTTTTTATTTTTTTTGTATTTTTCAATTTTTTAAAGAGATTGAAAATTAATAAAATAATTCTATGTTACAAAGGAGGAACGAGTGTCTAAAGAACACTAGTTCCAAGCGCAAGGAACACACTAATTCTCAGAGCAAGGAGAAATGTGCAGGAAAAGGACACTCAGGGAAAATTCCTCCATGGGTCAAGGTGTCAGGTTGCAGAGGTAAAGTGCTACAAGGCTCGCGTATAAGGCATGCTTCAAAGGTTCAGTTGAGAGAAACATGGAGCCAACATTAGGCCAAAGACGCAGAGACACAAATGTGATAACAAGACACAATGAAACCCCCTTCAATGTAATTTTAACAAGCCCAGAGAAGGTAATCTCGGTGGTTTTTTCATGTTTAGAGAGTCTGAGAAAATGTAAAAGAAGACTCCACTAGAGTACCTTATTCGGAAATAGTCTAGTCAGTTCTAAAAAGGGGTAAACTAGCACCCAAAATACGTCTATTCAAAAAACTATTTTAACGAGTGTGACAAAGACAAGATCACTGGACAATATTTTCAATTTTAAGGATTTTGAAAAGAGCTTAGCTATGGACTCACATCCATTTTCTAGATTTAGTCTCCTTAGCCTAAAAAAGTATAAAATTTACCGAGGATAACTCTCCCAGAGAGACGAATCTCCTGAGGTGTACCTTTTTCCTTCATAATCCACAGGCCAGAAAAAGGGGTAAACCCATGCTAGTAGATGTTCTTCTGAACCAATTTAACGAGTTTGAAGGAACAAGGTCACTCGACGATATTTTCAATTTTAAGGAGTCTAAAAAGAGATTAACTATGGACTCTATAGGGGATGTTCTTCTGGACCAATTTAATGAGTGTGAAGGAACAAGGTCACTCGACAATCTGTTCAATTTTAGGGAGTCTAAAAAGAGATTAACTATGGACTCTATGGGGGTTCATTTTTCATAAATTTAGTCCCGTAGGCCTGAAAAAGGGTTAAACATATACTTGAGAATACTCTTCTAGAGAACCGAATCTCCTAGAGTATACCTTTGTTCGTAAAATTGACCATCCGGACCGAAAAAGGGGTAAACTACCGTCGGACAGACGTGCCTTCAAGTTTTAGTTTGGCAAGCATGAAGTACAACAAGATTGCTTGACAATATTTTCAAGTTTAGAGAGTTTGAAAAGGACTTAAAGAAGACTCCAAGAGGTTACTTTTCTCAGTTAATCCAGATAAGATTGAAAAGCATAAATATAGTCTCATCGGATGTTGCTTTTGGATTTCAAAGAGAGATTGAAAGACAACAAAGTATGCTCATTTTTTGGAGTCTCGAGGGTGAGGTCAAGATTTATGGTACATCAGATGAATGAGGCTCAATATCATAATCATGAGAGGACTAATAAGGACTCCCGAGCCTAAAGTCATCAGAGACAGCATGGATGCCAAAATGAAGCAAGGATCTATCTAGGGCATCCATGTAAAGGTAGGATCTACCACCTAATAACGACACTTCTAAAACATCAAAGATGGTTCTATGTCTCACTTCAGTGTGATTGATCCTATGGAAAAGAAGAAAATACAACGAGATGCAAAAAGCGGAGGTGGAATCCTAACTTATATGCAAAAAGTTGGAAAAATGAATTTTACCAAAGGAACTTTAAAAGTGACCCATCTCCCAAAAAGGTTACCAAACCAAAAGTGAAGTGCATCGTAACATCTAATAAGAAACTCCAGAACCACATTAAATTATTTTCAAACCAAAAAAAATGACAAAAGGGTTCAAAAAGTTGCAAAAGGGCCAAAAAAGTCTATAAATAGAAGATGACGACTCATTTTCACCATTGCAATTTGAAAATTAACCAAAAGGTGAAAAAAACCCTTTTCTAGAAGAGCTGATTATGGAAGCTTCAGAGGATGAAATGAAATTCTGCTTGGAACAAGTAAGTATAAACTCATCCCTCTTGCATTTTTATTCTTCAATTATGCATTGTTTTTAGTTTTTTGGGGGGGCACACTCTCTTAAAAAAGGGTGGCCCTACATGTACACGGTCTGTCCAAGGATAGCCCACATACATCCTTGGGAAGAAAACTGTATGCCCGCGGATGTACATGTCTGTGTCCAAAAACAACCTGCGTACACCCTCCAAAGCATGAATAAAATATATGCAAGAGTTAAATCCCCTTTGAACTTGTCATGTAACATGATGTATGTCCACTAGAGGGAGAGGGAACATAAGGAGATCAATGTTTTGGTCAATGAGGACCCTACTGCCATTGTCTCATTAAAAAAATGTGGGCTATGGAAGATCTACTAGTGTCTGCTTATGAGGGCACAACCCAGGCTTTTGAATGCCTTGGTGGATTACTGACACCCAGACGCAGAGGCGTTCATGAGTGAGGGGCATTCATTGACTCCAATGACTGAGGATATTTATTTCTTGACTAGCCTCTCGAGGAGAGGGGAACCATTCAACCTACACACATTTCCTCCTAGGCCCTTCAACATCACCAACTACATTGGGATGCATTGTGAGGCAGGCACTAAGAAAGTAGGTTCTCAAGTGTCCATCATCAATATCACCAACCTTTGACTGAAGGTGATCCTCCTGCTCATTGGGTGGATCACTAGATCCATGACCATCCACCAGGCTTCTTGGGAACACATGTATTGTGCCATGTAGTGCCTTGATGCATGTATTTTTTACTAGATCACAACCATGCTTACTTGCATGAAGAGGCAGCTTAGGGATTCCCGTGATCATAGCAACAAGAAATTTGAGTTCGGGATCATTCTGTGATGGTTCTTCTTTGAGAGGGTACCTAGCATGAGTCTAAGAGAGACAGTGTAAGGGCATGTGGCCTCCTTCCCAACAGTGTGTATATGGGCAACATTTATGACACAATAGGGGGCAAGAAGGACCATAGAGGGCTTTGATGACACATTCTTTGACTGGTGGGCATGGAAGATTCTGGTGATAGAGGACTACCCCTATGTCGGAATCGACTTTTATAGAGATCCATACATTCCTGTGCCTCCTGGAGAGGAGCAAGGAGATATAGGTATGTGTGTTTTGAATTTATTTATTTATTAGTTTCTTTTTTATATGTAATTTTTATATGCATTAGAGTATTTGACAACTATGTATATGTTATGTACAGATGTGTGACCAGTGCGCCCGACATACTTCTTGAGGACTAGGTGGTGTCCTCAACCAGAGGTAGTACCAACAATAGTCATCGAACCAAAAACCGTAGGGGGACCTCCAATTGGAGAGGCTAAGAGAGGATTGAGATGGGTGGAGTGGAACTTCACCATGCTCACTCATGTCATTCCCATGGCCGAGATTGAGTATCTCCCGCCATCGATGAAACCTCATGTAGTTGGGGTGCCATGGACTTGGGTCCAACTCTTTCGACATTTGGAAAATGTCGTCGTTCATTATGGCAGGGCCAATAGGCCCTGAGCTTAGATAGGATGGACTCATTGTGTGCTGAGAGAACTCTTTTTGTATATTTTTGAGGGCATAAGCCCCGTGATGTATAACAAATTATTATTTTTGAGGCGTTCACACCCACTTATGTACTCTGAGACTTTTTGTTATATATATATTTATATCTTTTATGTCTTATGGATCACATTTCTTTACAAATGTATGTACATGCGTATGTGTGTGCTTCTTTTTATGTGTGTGCAATATGCCAATATAATACTTGATTAGCTAGAGTATCTTTCATTTGATTTAATCTCCTAGGAACATGGATATACGTAATGTAATCAAAGCAGCGTTCTAAGAGATGTACCCTAAGGAACCGTCGGTGTAAAGTAGGGTCATAAACATGGTAAACCCCAATTAATTGGGACACAACCAGCTGAGCATCTAAGTAGACCCGGAGGTGAGAGATACCACGCTACAAAGTGTCATGAAGAAAATCTATCACTGCGTTGTACTCGACAACATTGTTTGTAGTGTCACTTAGACAGATACCTCCAGAAGATAGAAACTGGCCTTGAGGCGTGAAAATCACCCAAGCTGTAGAAGCAAGCCTTCGAGTGTGTTGGCTAGCACCATCCATGAACCCAAAGAACACGTTTGATTTACTTGACATCTACCATAGTGAAAAAGATGACATAAATAACGACACGTCCATAAAACAAAAAGACAAAAACTAATTGTATAATAAATATACATATTTACAAGAATTCACCTAGGTGACCAACCTACAAGTAATACTTCTTGAGGTAGAGCCCATTTCTAAGTTATACCAAAGCACTTCCCTCAAATTCAACCAGACGATAAGCGCCCTTCTTTAAGACCTCCTTCACAATGAAAGGTCTGAACCACATGGGTTTGAACTTGCATACCCCCAGGGGATCCTTATCTTGGTCGTAGACCAATACAAGGACACCTTCAGATAAAATTCGAGGACGAACATACTGATCATATTGACACTTGACTCATTTCTTGTGAGCCTCATTGGCCAAGTCTATACCATGGCATTGCTCGTCGAGCTGCTCGAGATATAATAAGCGTTATTCAAGTGGTGAAGTTCTTGGAAATAACTCTACTACCAACTATAGAGATGGGATCTGGAACTCTATAGGAAAGATTGCTTCCAGCCCATAAACGAGTTGAAAAGGTGATAAATCTGTGGCAGTCTTTATAGATGTTCGGTAGGCCCATAAAATTGAGTACAACATCAAATTCCAATTTGACTTGGTAGAATTGATTGTTCATTGCAGAATAGTCTTGAGGGACTTATTCACAAATTCCACATGACCATTCTCCTGTGGGTAGTAGGGTGATGAATTCTCTTGCCTCAACCCAATATTTGATGTTAACTCAGACATGATTTTGTTCTAGAAGTGATTTCCATGGTCAGTGAAAACCTCCTTCAGGATGTCGAACCTTGCTACTATCTAGTTAAAAATGAAGAGAGTTGTTGTTTCACCGTCATTGTTAAATGTTAGCATAGCCTTGACCCACTTTGTGAAGTATTATACCACTACGATGATATAATTATGCCCCTTAAATGAATTCAGGTGGAATGTGGTAAAATCAATCCCCCACTTAGTGAAAGGACCAACAACAATGATGGGAAACATGGGAGCAGGATGTGCCCTTATCTTCCGAGAGAAGATCTGACATAAGTGGCACTTCTTGACCAACTCAATGCAATCCTTGATTAGCGTAGGCAAAAAGTAACTGACTTGTAGAATATTTTGGGCTATTACGAACCCAGACAAATGACCACCACATGCTCCAGTGTGGAAGTCGTTAATAATGAGTTCCTCTTCTTCGTATATAAGGCACCAACAAAGAACAAAATCTACACCTCGATGATACAAAGTGTCATCAACTATGAGATAGTTTCGTGCCTGATGGATAATTCATCAATGCTCATCATGAGAAGGAGAAATGGGGCACTTCAAAGTATGGATATAGACTAGTATATCTCCATACCAGGGGTCCAAAGATGCAATCATAAAAATATATCCTTTAATAGGCGACTCTTCGAGCGTAACATCACCTAATTCAACCAGAAGTTCCGAAATAAGTTCCTCAAAGACCAGGGACTTTTTGGATTTTGTGGAAACAAAATCCAAGTCAAATTCCTAGAGGATAAAATCCATCTACTGTTCTTGCCACCAATGACGTGTCGTGTCAACACATATTGAAATGGATTCACAATGGAAATGATGGTGGTCTTGCGAAGTAGGATATAATAATGAAATCGCTAGACAACATGCACTGCTGCCAACACAAGATTCTCAACATGAGAATAGTTGAGTGTCACCCCAACTAGGACTCGGCTCAGGTAATAAATCACATGCTCTTCAAGCTGATCAACCTCTTGAACCAAGACCATACCTATGGTCAACTCTACAGTGGCCAAGTACATTAAGAAATCTTTATTATAATTGGGAGGCCAAAGTAGAGGGGCAGACCAGAGGGTGCATTTCAACACTTCAAAAGAGAGTTGAGCGGCTTTGTCCCAATAGAAAGGGACTCCCCTTTTTATTAAATGCATGAACCCTTTAGTGATCTCAGCATAGTTTGCAATAAAATGTCGTAGAAAGTTTTCTTTCCTCTGCAATATTTGAAGCTAAGGTACTGTGCATGGGGGAGGCAACTGAACTATTGCCTCAACCTTCAAAGAATTGAACATGATCCTTGTTGTCAAAAACTATGAAACCTAGAAGATGACCCAACATCATGCAAAAACTGCACTTGTTAGGATTCAATCGAATCCGATATTAGTGACATCATTCGAAGAATAGTTGGAGGTGTGCAGGATGATCATCTCTCTTGCAAGATTGTGATTCTTTATCATCGAGATAAGCCTCGAATATATGTTTAAGTTCATGGAAAGAAAAATACATGGCCCGCTGAAAAGTGGCTCCAACATTCTTCAAGAAAAAAGGCATCTTATGATAAGAAAATGTGCCCCACAGATAGATAAAAGTTGTTTTATGTTGGTCTTTGGGTTTGATCTGGATCTGGTTATATCCTAAAAAAACATCCATGAATGAAAAGACCTCACAACATGCGCATTCATCGACAATCTAGCCAATGAATGGGGTGGGGAAATTATACTTTTGACAGGCCTTATTCAAGTCACGGAAGTCCATGCACATGTGAATCGTACCTTGTTTTTTGTTAACCAGAATGGGATTTGACACCCATTGTGTCAACTGTATGGGGTAGATGAAACCGGCTTTAAGCAATTTCGCCATTTCATCCTTAATAGTTGTTTCTTTCTGAGGATTCACTGGACGAATCTTCTATCAGACTGGCTTGGCATCAGGATAAGTCATTATCTCATGTTTGATGACTCTTGGATCAATGCCTGGCATTTCCTCGTAAGACCGGGAAAAAATGTCATGAAATTCCTTAAATAATTTTGTGTAGATTTGAATCTCCTCATAGGAGCATTCTACTCCAACGAAGACATTCTCTATGATGCCAGGGGTTCTTGATATATCTATAGGTATCATTTCAATGATAGTTTCCACATTACCCTCAACATAAATTGCATGCCTAGCCAGAGGATTAACAGGACACGACCTATCTCCAGTCATAGTCAACACAAATTAACCTACCTCAATTCTTCTTAACTCCGGGAGAAAATAAGATCTGTGATGGAGATCATCCCAGAGTCTATCCGGACTAGTCAATGCCTCTATAATCGTCTCGTTAGAGGGAAATACCAAGTCTAAAGAATCAATAGTGGCGAGGGAACTATGAGCCCAAATAGGCTCAAGAACTGGATCTAACTCCTGTGTGGGAGATGGATCGGGGTCGGTTGAATCTTTCTGGACAATAATTTATGCAACTTTTTCCATGGACAAGGGCATGGCCATGCTAGAATGCACTGTCCCTTCCATTGAAGCCAATGGGAAAGGAGGATTCCACGAGTCGTTAAATTAATTAGTTTGGAATGACGACACGTGAAAGATTGAAAACCTAGGTTGGTCAAGGGCAGCCGATATAAAATTGACATCGCCGGAAGGAGGCGGGTAATCGAAAGTACCCATCAAAGGTGGGCATAAAATGACCCCCACGTTGACGAAGTCAAGCTGAGGGTTATGAATCATTCAAACTATGGATGCCCCTGATGAAGGTTCAGGCCTAGAGAAGGACAATTGATCAATGGTTATGATTCGACCCTCGTGTGGAAACAACAAGACCCAAAAAACTATGGAAACTAGTGCATGCATTGCATAAGTCCAACTCCTTCCTGATAGAAGGTTGTAGTCGAGAGATGCATCGACCACTTCAACATCAATGCACACGATCTTCCCTCCTAACTACATGGGGAAAGAAGGGATGATTCCATGTGGTCTGAAAGAATAATTGTTGAAAGTAGTAAGAAAAGTAGGTGACAGAGACAAAATGGGTTGGCCAATGGCCTTCCAACATGCCAACAACATCACACAAGTCGAGGCACCCTCTTAAACCACCATGCGGAAAATATTCCAAGTACAATTTTTCGTGGTGTAACGGACTAATATCTGAAACAAAACGTGGTAAAGGAGATGAGGTTTTAATTCAGTTTTATAGAGAACGATTTTTCCCAGATCACAAGTCTCTACAGAGCCCAAAGCAGATAAAAGATCCTTTCTCTACGAAGGGCAGCTTTGGAGGACCTCCAAAAAAGACATCGCGTAAGGGGTTTGAGAAAAATCCTCCACCATAGAGTAGTTTTGGGCAATCCTCGCATTTGGATTATGAGAATTTTTTTTAACGCCCCTTACATATGTGTGTCATTGTTTCTCCCATCGTCCTCTTAATCTAGAGAGGAATAGGTGGTTTTGTGGATTCTTTACCCTTTTCGGTATATTTGGGCATTCCATAATCGTGTGCCCTGGTCACTATATAAGCGTCACCTTTCATCATATAAACATTCGCAGCCGAGGGGTTACTAGAATACGGAGGGGGTCCCTGACTGCCCCCATCTATGCTCGAAGAGGATTAAGTCATATTTTTCCCACGTGGAAATGGGTTCATTAACACATCAGGCTACTGATGTGCTAATCACTTTTGGGCCTTTGCAAGTCGAGGGCATAGGTGAGTTGGATGGTCCTCTGTGCAAAGGTTACATGGGTACTTCGACTTTCTCTTCTTTGTGTTTCCCCCACCAGCATTGTTGTTAGGTTTCTTATCCCCATTACCCTTCTTGTTTTGTTGTTTCTTCTTTTCGTTAGGATGTTGGTTTGCCTTCGGTTTCATCGACTGCACACTGTGTACGTCTAATGTTTGGGTAGGGGGTACAGTTGAATCGGAGTTCTGGTTGGCCATTGTCTATTGTATTGACAATTGCTGCAATAGATTTGACGGCTGATCAGTGCACTTTGCTTGTGTTGAACCAAATATACCATCGGCATGTGGTCTAGACTTTTGTCTGGCCTTGTCAAGGATGGACCATGGCACATCTAGAAAAATATCATAGAGTAAGCCAGAATAAGAGTATATCAGTTCGATTGTTTGCGCTCTCATTATCACCTCCTCATCTGAAAACACTCATGAAGTTACAATGTCTTTGGATAACTGAGGTACCAAATACTTCAGGAACCACTCCAGCAGGAAATCTGATGGGACATGTACCTTAATCAAACTCTTATGACATTGCCATTCTTGGATGTGATCTAATATATGATCAGCCTTAGTCTTCTCAAAGTTGGACAATAATTTGGTGTCAGTGTCATATCTCATAGGTAGTTAGAAATGGTTCAAAAAAACCATCACCAAATCACTAAAATAAGAATATCTTGAGCAGTCAAGCTTGATGTACCATTTTGTGGCACCCCAGATAAGAGTGCATTGAAATAGGTGCAATTGTACGGAGTCATCTCACAGTGAGTTTGATGAGCACCATAGGTGGAAATTTCTCACGTGATCACCTAGGTCTTCGCTAGGATTGCCTTCGAATTTCAGAATGTCTGAGGGAAACTTAGTTGGCATGGGGGGGCAACGCGGATCAAGACAAATCAATTTGTTAATAAACATTGACAAGTGTGGCAAGTGTAATGTTTACAAAAATGGTAGTTTGGGATGGGTACTATGTACAGGAAAAAGGGAGCCTGGAGTTTGAATGGCACTAGGTTGCCAAGAAAAGTTGGGTTGTTGGCCAGGTTTCTGGTAAACACCATGGCCTTGAACAATGTATGGAAACTATGTTTGTCGGGACATCATGGACTGATTCTTGTAATTGGACATCAAGTGATAGGTGGGGATTGCTCCCTACATTGTGTTACAAATATTATGGAAGGGGTTTCCCCCTTCTGATTTGACAGGCATAGGTACTGAGCCTTGCCAGGGGTTCCATTGACCATGAAAGGGGTTTCCCTCGGTCGACATCCCTTACGATGGATTTGATCCCTGCCAAGGATTCCAAAGTCCTTGTGAGGAAAAAACTCTTGTACTTGCCCCCTATGTAGGAATAGTACCCTGCATAGGATTCTATTGTCCAAAACCTAGGTTTCCCCCAACCGAGATGACAGCTGACGAAAAAACATTATTACCAAATGCATCGAACAAAGAGAATGACATGGATCCCACCAGCATGGTGTAAGAAGAAGGTCCCAGTCTTCCTTCTCCAAACAAGTTGTAGTTCATGTTCAGCCCAACCGGTGGCTGGAAAGAATTGTTGCGTGAGGGGGACATAGGAGGTATATGACCTCCACCATAAGGGATAGCATTGTAGGAGGTTGAGGTGCCCCACATGGACCCTTTCAAGGGAGAATTTGAGCTCCCTACCCCCAGACCCGCGGTATATAGGGTGGAGTAGGTAAGGATGGAGTTCGTATCAAAGTTAGGCATCCCATATGAAAATGGTGGACCCGTCGCACTCTACGTGAACAGGGCAGTGGTCACCACTGCTGAAACAATCGGAGCACTACCCAAAGTAGAGGTGGTAAAGACCATTGTGGTGTGGACCAACGAAGGTGGGTTGGGAGGTGGAATACCCCCTGTGGTGGAAGTCATTGAGGGAGTATGAGGACTCCCTGACGAAGTAGTATCATTTTCTTCCATAGTTGCTTGTAAGACTATATGATGCTCGTGATGTGTTACCCTTAGAGGGAAAACTTGCACCAAGATGGGTGCCAACAAGTTAATGATCAGAGGGTTAGCTGACCCTGGAGCTTCTTCTCCAAGGTCAAAAACAATGAGTTCCTCTGAATTCGAGTGCTCTCCTATCGGAGCTAGATCGGGCATAGTTTCCTGCGACCCAGTTTCTTTGAATGACCCTTGTTGGTCAATTCTTCACCATAATGGTGGCGGTGGTGGCTCCAATGTAACCGAAAGTAGGCTGTGAAGTCTTCGCGACCAATGGATCTCTTGATATTCCACTTTGTGAAAATATCAACGAAGCAGTAAGGCTTTAACTAACGTTTAAAACCAAGAAAACACTAGAAACATTCCTACAATATAAACCAAGCAAACCACTATTTAGTTGGAAGAACAGTTAGGCAATCCAACACTAGAGCAACTTACCAGTGCAAGTGCAACTCGAACACGGAAGCACCCTCTGGGTATACTCTGCAAATCATGGCCCGACGTCTACCCTAGGTACCACGGTATACCCCCACAGTCACTTGTGTAAGTCCCTAGAATAAAGGAAACTAAGTTTCCATCTTGTAAATAGTCACCAGGCGGGTACAGTCGACAATCGAGTGGACCGCAATGAGCAGGATAACAAGTCTGAAACCTACTGAGGGTATCGAAACCAAGTGGTCTGGAAGACAGCTAAGGATCTCGAATGGATTCGAGATCCACGAAGCTTTGTAGGAAAATGAAAACGCCAATATCCCACTATAAATCCTCAATATGCATTCCCCACTATGTTTGGTCTAGCTTTGGAGGGTTTATATCCGCTACCTTTCCTTACGGGACCTCATGTTTATACCTTGTGTTAGAGGGGGGTCTTGGATAACTTTCATGTCACTGGAATTTTACACTCCCTAGCTCTAAATCCAATATTTGTTTATAAGCCTTGAATAGTTTCCTCACCAACCTAATTCAAGGCTCTAGCCCTAAACTAGTTGATTCACCCTACAAACATAAAAATCTATTTAATTTTAATTTAGTGTTCATTTTAACTGGCTTGTTTTAACTCAAAGGAAACGACAGTGAAACTAGTGATGTGTATGAGAGATGAAAAGAGGAGGAATAAGCGAAAATGAAAAAAAAATTACTTCTAGTTAACAATAAAGATTTTCAACTAACTCTTTGAACCAACTTTTCATAACTAACTATTTTCAAGATCTTTAAACATAAGACCTAAAACGGAATTTTGCTCGACTACAAGCTACTTAATGTTATAAGAAATCAATAAAGACCTTAAAAAATGAACAATTTTTCCTAACAAGTAAGACAACTAACTCCAACTACTTTACCAAACTAAAAATGAAAATTTTTTTTTTTATTTGAAAAATGCTTCAAACAAGAAAAACTTGAAATAAATATTTTTCTTCTTTTCTTTAAAGTGAATGAAAGGGAAAAAGGAAAAATACAAGACAAGATTGTAACTAACCTCTAGCCCACTGCGGATCGTAGGGAGTCACTAAAGACACCAAACAGGATGATCAAAAAATCAAAGACTCACCTAAAACCCTTTCGAAGTAAAAACAAGAAATCTTCAATAAGAAAAGCAAACTGACATCTAACCTAGGATTTGACTGTGAAAACAAAGGCACTAAACTCTGTCAAGAGACCCTGAGAAGTAAAAACCTCAATTAGGGAAGAGGTTGATTGCCTCTTCTTAAAGATAGTCCCTTGAACTAGGTATGTCACTGATGCTTAAGAAAAATGCATATGTACATGGGCTGTCTATAAAGCAGGGTGTGTATGTATGTGTGTTGACCCACAACAGGTTGTGTACATCTATGTACTTCTTGCAAAAAGAAAAAAAAAAAAATAGACTGACATGGCAGAGGGAATTGGTATGGCACCAACAGGTGACCAGAATCCCTTAAAAGACTCAACAGACTTAACAGAAACTCAAAAAGTAGAAAACCAATCAAATACCCAAAAAATACCCTAAAACCCTAGAGGCTTCCCCAGTATGGTCGCTAGTTCTACTAGCGGTAAAACCCCCCTATGGCTACACTAGGGTTTACAATGTAGGAAGGTCAATAACCATTTAAAATACTCCTACTTCTCTAACTACCCCAAACATATCTCAGACTCATATACGAAAATCAAAATGAGAAGGATCGGGTAACTGTACCTATACTCCACATCCGGTAATGATCCTCTCACGCTTGATAGCTTCGCTGACTGCAAACCTCCTCCCAAGGCTGGACTGCATTCAAAGAAAGACAAATCGAAAACTATAAACATGGAATTAATATATAAATCAAGGGTTAGACATTATAATAAAACATAAATCAAATGCAAACATTCGACACATCATTTTTTGGGACAGGAAAAGTACTTCTTTTATTGATAATACAATGATCACTTACAACCAGTGTCGGCTACTACTCCATGAGCCTGGTCTGGGCTCCTCTTCACCAAGCTCCAAGTGCACCTCTGTATGGCTTCTCCTCTCAACCTTCTTCTTGGGAAGTATGATGGGTTTATGATGAAGGAAGGAAGGGAAATTGGGGAATTCTGAGGCAATTCTCACAAAAGGGATGCAAATGGTTGGGGCAAGGAGGGGATGTGAAATGGGCAGAGTTTCACTATTCTTATATCTATATGTGGAATGACACCCCAACAGCTCCTTTTATAATGAAAAAAGGATGGTTATTCGGTTGGGTGACGGGATATAGGCCGTGGATTAGTTGGGAAACTACCCAATAGCCCATAATCTCAATGAATTCCTTGCAACTTTTTACTTTTTGCAACTTTTTAAAGTATACATGGGTTGTAGTGGTACATCATGCATACGTATGCAAGATATAGTGGTGTAGTAAGCATATGTACGTGAGCAATATTGGTGTAGGGCACATACATCTTCAAAAAATGAGTTTTTAAGAAGAGCAATTCAATGATGACTTGGCAAAAAATGCAAGTAAGAGGGCCAAATGCCAGGTATGCATATGTAGAGAAATTTAGGGTTATAGAAAACCTTGGTTGAGTTTTAATGTTGATTATAGGTTTTCAACTCATATGGTTTTGTTTCTAATATATAGAGTTTTTTATAATCTTGGTTAGATAGAAAATCATGAGCTATCATTTATTTGGGGACAAGTATGGTTTTATGCTGACAAGATTGAATTTAGGGGTGAATATGTTGTTGTTTTGGATATATAAATTGCTATTATTAGGTCTATCCATGTTCAAATTAGTAAGAAATAAGACAAACTCATTTTGTATAGAAACCATGCTAGGGAGTATAATCCAAAGACTATTTATAAATCTTTCTACTTAAATGAAGTTGTGGGGGATCCAATATGCAGGTAGAAAGTTGTGTGGAAGTTCAAGTTCCCATTAAAGGCTCATATTTTTATGTGGATGGTGCTTAATTACAATGATATAACTTGGGATAATTGATCTATAATGGATTGTTATCTAATTTTTCATCTATTTTGGTAGTTTCTGGGAGGAAATATTGGAGCTATTTGCTTGTAAGGCCCATTTTAGGGGTAGATCCCACTTTATGATTTGGGGTTCAAAAAATTATGAATGTTGTTTGAGGCATTAAATGGAAATTTTTAGGGTCAAACTTTGCAAAAAAAAGGTCCTATCATTTTAATGTTGTTCTACACATTCAAACATTTCCAATGATAGGAATATCACCTCAATTGCAGTTCATAAGTGAAACTTATGCATCTTGCAAGTTGACCTATCTTGTTAACCACCATGATAGTGAGTGGATTCCACTCTAGCTAACATTACTCATACATGTGGAATTTCTATAAGATTCTATATATTTCAAAACCCTAACCCTAATTGGGAGTTGAGGCATGTAGAAAACCCTAACCCTGAATGGATATTACGACATGACCTCTATGTTATAGTGTCATTTTCCACCACATATTCTTATGATGAATTGTTTTCCTAAGCTACATCTCTTTCACTACTTGCAGGACCTTTGTCCCCCTTTCCTCCTCAAAAATACTTTTCAAAACCCCATTTTTATTGATATAAGTGACTATCCTTAAAGCATATCGCATATGTATGATGGTTTCCAGTTAGCAACCTGTGTACATGTTAATTTGGCTCAAAATAATGATAATTCTGAATTTTTGGGTGGAGTTGACAGTTTCCTCAGGTTCCTGACCTCTTGTAGCATTCATAACTACTCCAATTTTCAAAAAGGAGTATAAATTAGAGCCTTGGAGTGGAAGAAAAGAAGAACAAAGAAATGCATCCTTATGTTGGAATTTTCAATTCATTCCTACAAGTCCCCTTTTCCCCTTACATCTAAGATTGTCCCTTCCATCTGCAAACTCTTGTTTCTAGAAGCTGTGTTCTGCCTATCTTGTCAGGAAGGAATCCTTAGCCTTCTTTGGACCTATTTGAGCACAAAGTATTGGAGGTATTATTGGTCATCTATGCACTTGGTTGGAGGAAGTTGAAGTCCAATTTTGGAGCCATGTCATAGTGCTTACAAGTTGTAACCAAATTTTTATGTTGCTCATAATAAAATATCTGTCATTCTCGTCCAATTTCATATGTTGGTTCATGTTTTGGCATATTTTATATCTCATAATTTGAATCTATTATGAAATTTGTAATGTTCATGCTTTAGTTGATTATAATATAACTAACTCATTGTAGTTGCTTGTCTCTTTGTGTGCAGGATATTTCAAAGGATTATTGTAGAAGAGTGATAGAGAAAAATTATTCACATGGTATCAACATCAAACGTCGAAGTCCAGGTTTGTTTTCTTCTCTCTCCCTTGAAATTTAGTTATTTAAAAGTTGTTATTCTCAATTGACTGTCTAATTTGAGTCTAAGAGTGGTATTTTAGGGTATCTTTCTATTGTGGCCTTGACCCATGACCATAGGACATTGTTTTCTGTCACATAATTGGTGATTCTGCTAGGGAATATCCCTTTTTGGGTCGTTAAGGGTACTTGTGTTTTGTATTTCTTTTGAATATTTTTCTGTGCCTTTGACCATGATTTAGCATTCCCTTAATTTTTGTAATCCTTCTTGAGCATTGCATGCCCTCTTCTCTCACTTTTTAGGGGTTTTGTTGGTTATACAAATTTTTCTTTGAGTACAGGTGCGTACATATGTGTATTTTATTGAACACAATCATGTACATATGTTACCTGTCATTGAGATAGTCGCATACATATTATGGGTTTGAGTTTTTCTCTTCTTCTCAAATCAAAAGTTGGATTATGGTACTATAGGGTCTTCATGGATCCTTTGGGTCTTTAAATATTTCTTTTTGGTTTTAGAAATTGTTTCTTTCATTTCAATATTATTAGAAAATTCCCCCCCCAAAAAATTCAACTTCCTTATCTTGTCAAGATTGCCTTTTGTATTTTGATGGTTTTACAGATTTAAAAAGATTTGTCGGGTGTATATTCCACATTGAACTGTTCTTATAGTTATTTATAGGGGTTTTGGTCATCTTTTGTAATCTTTATTTCCTTATACCTTCTTGTTTTCTTGATTTACTTATATAAACGAGAATGCAAGAGCATGTGCTTGTGACCTTTCTTCCTTACCCTTTGCATTTTCATTTAAAAAGAAAAGATCATTATATGCATGTTTTCTTTCAAAATTATCTCTTGTACTTTCCATAAAAACAAAAAGATTTCAGTTTTCATTTCGGGTTAGTTTCTAGGGTGCATCTTTATCATATAGAGTGAATAGCGAAAAAAATTGCATTTTTCATTAAGTTAGTGCTTTGCATAAGTTATTGTAGATTTCAATCGAATTGTGCATTGCATTGAAAGTGAAAGATTTGAATTTGCATTGCATTAAAAAGGAAACATTTCTTTGAAGAAGAAATGCATTATTATCCATATCTTACACCTCTTTCTTTTAAAGAATTTAGCATGTTTTCATTTCAACGCTATTCTTAAAGTGTAATTGTTATTGTTTCTGCAAGTGTCAATACACATTACTAAGTTTCAGGTCTATTCCTTTTTTACCTAAGAAACAACCATTAAAACAAAAAATAATAACTAAAATCAATTAGTAACCTTCTAGGGTTCACCAATAACTAAAATTGTCAATGAGTTTTTTGCTCGCAAAGTTTTTCTAAAACCCTATTAATATAAAAGCTAAATAATAATAGTCGGTGGGACCCCCTTGTACATTGAAAATCAGGCCTAGTGCTCATTTGATGTTATGTTACTGTTCGACCCACCTTTAATTATTGATGATATCTCATCTTATTAGATATTGGATCAGGGATATTGTACATGGGCCCCTTGTTGTTCCAAGCTCAAGTTTTATATCGAAGTATTCATGGTTATAATTGTTGTCTGTTCCTGGATCTATTATTTGTTCCACCTACAACAAACATATGTTAGAAACAAAAAATAAAGGGAAATTAAAAGAGGAAACTATCCTATGCTAACATACTATATTATATGCATTGAAAAGACAGTGGCAAATCCTAACTAACATAGGTTAGCCATGCAACCTATCAAGGTTGTATGGGGCATAGTTGACATGCATTTCTGTATAGTTGGGTTGGTAATATATGTTATGGGTGGTGCTCTTGGAAATTAAAGGTTGTTGGTTTCAATGTATGATTCAAGTGGATGATTTGTTTGATTAGCAGCTGGCGCATACTAAGAATTGAATGAACTTGAAGTGTGGCGGTGATATGCATTTACTGCACATCACCTTTACCCCTATCATTAGATGCCACCCTAGTCAGGTTGTCTTCCAAATATTACTGCAGTGGTTATGCTCTGATTTCTCAGCAGGGAGGAACTACTCGACCAGTTCGTGTTTTAAGACATTCGATTACAGGTATGTTCTTTTTTTTGTCCCTTCATGAGTCTACTCTGGTTATGAAATCAATATTGGCTCAAGTGTATTAGTTGTGCTTTCCTTAAGTATCGCGACTATGTAAACGGTGATTGTGAATGAAACATTGATTATTCTCTTTGAAGTGATGTTGAAGTCATAGCATTACTAGTTATCCTGGGGCCTTGGTAGTCACAAGAGATCTATGTTGTCCTTGTTGGTTTACTTAGAAGATTCTTGTTGGTATTGGTGGGATATCTTCACGCTTTCACATTGTTGTATCCAGTCTGTGAGTTTTTATGGGGTTTAACTATTGAAGTGTTCATGTCACCATGCATTGTACATATGGTCATTGGGTTTATTTCACCACTAGAGGTCATGAAGTAGGTTTTCCTGTTCTTACTTGGCCCTATCTTCACCTCTGTGTGGTAGTTTCTTGATCAAAGAGCATGAGGTTTATACCATGTGTATGTTAAACAACATTTCCACACCAAGTTAAATCCTGACCTCCTGTTATGGCCCCTGTCATGGAATTGTTTCCTGTCCACAAACGAAACATAACTCTCTTGTGTGTAAACCTTTGGCCTCGAAGTTTTCACCATTATGAGGAGTTGGCTATGTTTCCCCTATGATGGCTATCGAGCAAACCCTTAAACCTCTAGTCCAGAGTTTCATAGAGAAGACTCTCGGGCCTGTCAAGTTTGCTTGGACTAGTGTGGATTAAATGTGTGGTTGATGACTTTAAATGCAGACTCGCCTAGTTGGTCATATGACATCCGTGTTGCTTAGCATTTAATTACTGACTCTGTGATAATAATGACAAATCTTGCATTGTTATTGGCACAACTCAAATTGAATAGTCCCTCTCCTTATGATTAATAACTCGGTATTGCTTAAGGGAGAGGGTCATTGCCCCGATTCGAATTGATGCATGGGTATGCATTCTTTTCACACCTTGTTAGGTTAATTTATTTTACGACAGTGATGATTGGTTGGTTGATACACAGTCACTGGAATGTTTTCACCAAGTATTGTTTGGATGTTTAGCTGACATTGGTTACAAATGCTTGATGTTTCTCACACCTCTCACGTGGTGTGTATGGTTTTTGCACAATGAAATAATGGTCATGGTAACTGTGGTTTTCTTTGGGGGCAAATGATTATGGGTTGGACAACCGTAGAAACTATACCCACTGTATCCTTATGATTTTTCGATTGTATAATCTAGATTTTGCACAACATAGTTGGTTACAGATGGATTAAATCGAAGTAATATTGTGTTATTAATGACTCAGCACAATGGATTGAGTTATTACTATGACTATGTGTTTGATTTTTTTTAATAGAGATATTGAATCGTAACGTTTTGGTGACTATGAACTGTGTATAGCATGGATAGCTTGGGTTTCACAGAGTTTTAAGCGTGCTTATTTGTTGCAATCGACCATTTGTTAAAAAGGGCATGTTGTCGAGACCTCGTTGTGTTGGATGGATGATCCATATTTTAAGTCACATTGAATTTCTTTTTTTTTTTACAGTGGCTGAATTACATTGCATGGGTGAGTTACCCTATGCATAGCTTGTGTCTAAATGATGGTTGTTGGGTATATGTTTAAATATCAATTTTGATTTTTCAATTTAATCCAGATTATTGGGTTTACTTCCTATATATGTTTAACAAATATCAAAGCATTTAAATTTCAAGCCTGATTGCAGTGATTATGTGACTTCATTGTGAATTCTGGAAACATGAATTTGAGTATATTTTTTGGTTGAAGTAATGTATGGGCAGTCATTGTTTTCGATGGTTAACAAAGTTGAAAGGCTATTGTTTGGAAATTGTTATAAGATGTAAAGAAGGGAATAAAATCATCTTTACAAATTGTGTGGAATGCATACTGTCTTGTGATGCCACTGTGTTGGATATTTGATTATGAACAATATGGTTATTTGGTCAAGATGATTGATGGTTGATGCATCTCTTTTTACAGAATGTTTTATGGATCATTTAATTAATTTCATGAATAGTAATCGTCTTTCTTCCCTTCCATTATTTCAGTTTTCGCTAACTACAAACTCTGTCACCTCCCATATTCTTTTTCTCACTCCATGTTCTGAGATTAATTAAAATCAAGAGAATTTCGGTGTTAAAATAGTTGAAAGTGGCAGTGTCTTGTGTGGATTACAATGATGTTTTATTGGGTTTCTTACAGTTGATTTTTGTTGTCATTGAGAAGTTACCGTGCTTCCCCCCCCCCCTCATGGAATCATGTTTTCACTCAATACAAACCCCTCGCATATCCCAGAACCCTTTTCACCCCCTGCTCATTGATAAACGATAAAACAATTTGTATGGATTGGATTGCATGAGCCTGATATATTGCTGAGACAAAATCCATTTCATATTTTAAAAGAGTTGTCATATATGGTTAATTAAAAGATTGTTGCTAATCAATCACACATGCAAGGATGTGCTATTCAAATAAAAGGCTGAAAATAGAGGCCTGTTACACTTCTGTCAAAGAGAAGGAATAAAAAATGGTAGCATCAGCAAAGGGAAATATGGCTTTTGAGTTTTTATTTTATCTATTATTGGTGACAGTTGACTTTAGGAACAATTGTGTAGTATGTTTTATTGTGGATATGTAAGTAATGTCGTTTTGGGAAATAATTCAAAACATCATAAGCCAATGGGAGTCACAAGGAGGTGTGATTTGCCTAACTAATATGTTATGATTATCATAAGCTAATGGGAGTCACAAGGGGTGCCACCTACTAGTTATTATTTATTTATGACCCTTATTTTAATTATGACTCTTCCCCCTAACTAAAGTTAGTTGAGTCTTTTAATTAACTTAACTAATGAATTGGTTCAACTTCTTCAAGCAATTCTAATTTGTTAAAAGCAAAAGGAAAGGGAGCAACAAGGGGAGGATAGAAGTAGAAGCATACTAAGGTTTTCTCTTTGATTTTATGTTGAGATAGTTCAGTTTTCATTCATTCATATATTCATCACAAGACTAATTCTCTTTTATTATTGCAGGGTCTTATTGTAGACAACAATATTTGGGGCTGAATCAAATCATTCAGACACTTGTTTTTCAGAGGTGTTGATCTATCTTTGATAGTCTATGTAGACTTGTCTATTTGTGAATTAGTTTTCATGAATGATAAAGGCTATTGTGCAGAGTCGAGTGGGCAGCAATCTGTGTCAAGATGATCCATCTTTTAAAGTTCAGTCTTGGTTTTCTGTCAGAGGTCCTTTTGTATGTTCCATCAGGGATGTCTAAGCTTGATTTTGGTCCAAGATTTATGTATGAGATTTTGTAAAGTAAATGACTCTTTGGTGAATTGGAATGAAATAAAGGATTTCTTTATGTCTCATCTGTCTTGATTATCATCTTGGTGTCTTTACTTCATTTCTTACATTTATTTCAACAACTGTTATATTTAGAAAATTACATAAAAAGTGAATTTCCAACAAGCTTTTGTTGATAAAAGACTAGCCTAAGCACTCATAATTAATACTTGTGAGTTAGGATGTTATTTTTGTTGGCTATAAACATAGGGTGATATTCCTGTCTACTTTGCTTTAGCCAAGTAAAGTCTGAAAATGCTTGAGTACGATCATTTCATATCTTTTCCTCAACATTTATTTGGAAACCATACTAAAGAGATCTTTGATATCTCTCTGGTTAAAATTTTATATTCAATTTTTCATCGATACATATTTATTTTGTGAAATTGATTCTTTGACTGTTTTACTATTAATGTTTGTTCTTGTTGCAAGGCAACCCAATATTGAGCCCGGTCTCGAAGACCAGACCAACATTGCTTTGAACTTGTTTCACACTATTTTAGAGACTACCAGGAGTCGTTCTGAGCTTAACCATTCTTGGGTGGCAATTGAATGAGATATTAGTGTTCAAGAACAATTGGAAGCTAGACGTAGGCAACCTAGAAATCAACAGTAACCTTTTGTTTCTTCAGTTTTGGCCTTTCTTTCATGTCCTTAGATTCTTGTTCTTCTAGAAGAAGAAGAGGCTTGTCACCTGAAATCAATCCTATTGCTGAAATAGGAAGAAGAAATGTTTTGTTATCTGTCCAACAAAGTTCTCTAAGGATAACTTTATCTGATTCATCCAATTCGTCTTTCTTTCCTTCATCTATCATCCACAAGATGGCATCTAGTGGTGGCTCTGGTGGAACTGTAAGTGCTCCATATTCCCAATATTCATCGTGATCATTGATTGGTAGCTTATACAAACACCATATCCTTGTCCAATCTACTACTAACCCCACCAAGGTCATTAAAAAGTATGGGATTTTTCAGTTCAAAGAAGATGCCACAAGCACACCGTGGCATGTGTCCTCTCCTCTTAACCTAGCACCTGTTATTCGCCCACTTCCGAAGTTTAAAGAGAATTTGCCTAAGTTTTCAGGAAATAAAATTGTCAGTACGAATGAACACCTGTCAGTATTTTCTAATGCTTTTCATATTATAGGGGCCAATGAAAACGATACTTTCATGTGCCTATTCATCAATTCCTTGGAAGGAAAGGTTGTGGCTGAATTCTTTGACCTTCCCCCTAATATTATGTCTACGTGGGAGGAATTAATCTAATGTTTTAGATCAACTTATGGGAAATCTAAAAGCCCAGCCGAGAAGTTAAGGGAATACAATAATTTTGCCTACAAGGAAGGTGAGACCATCAAGTCTTTCAACTTGTGTTTCAGCAAGTTGTACAATCAAATCTATGAACTTATCTGCCCTAGAAACCAAGCCGATTCCATGCATTACTACAATGCATTGCCTTCCCCCTACCATCATAGGATTAAAGAAAAAGCCATTGATAATCTCAATTCCACTCTACATACATGTTCATAGTATGAAGAAAAACTTGAAAGAACTGGTCTTCCTCAGGGGGAATCAGTTAGACAAACAGGCATGTCTGCTCTCTTGCAACTAGTAAAAGATATGATCAATCATATGATAGAATTTGAGTGAAAGGGTACTGTCTCCCCTCTCACCCCTGGAGCTTCATTCTCTTTTGGACCCCCTTTTAGGAATCTGGTTGAAAGAAATTTTTATCCTAAAGCTATCTTGCCTCAGAGTTGGTGTAACTTTTGCAAGGAACACCACGAAGAAACCACATGTGAGGTAAAGAAGAGCGCTGGAGATAAAATCTTTGGTAAAATACCAAAAGCTACTATTGTTGTCCTAGACTTTGTAGAGCCAAAGGATGTCTTGGTTATTAATACTAGGAACAAATCCTATGCTCCCAAGGGTAAATTTGAGCCTCCTCACAGTTCTTCTAGCCCGAGCTCATCCTCAACTACTTCTATGCCCTAGGTTCCTAAAATTCCTAAGATTCAAAGAATCACTCCCCCTCTTCCCTCTTATAAATACAACATCCTGAATCAATTGGCCAACATCAAAGCAGATGCAACCCTCCTAGACATGGTTGTCATCCCTGAACAACCAATGCATATGAAACAATTCATGGAAGGAAAACCTTCCATTGTAGCCAACATTTTAAATGAGGTAGACGAATAGGATTCTTTTGTAAATAAAGTAGGTATACATAACTTTAGATACCCTGCAAAAAAAAACCCTTTTTATATTTTTGTAAATATCATGGATAAGATTTCCCATTGTTGTCTCATAGATGGTGGTTCAAGCTCAAGTGTCATGTCAAAGATTATTATGGAAGAGATAGGCTTGTCTTGTACAAACGAAAATGCCAGAAGCATGCTCTCCTATAATAGTCTACAACAAACAACCATAGGCGAGATTAAGGATGTAACCCTGATTTTATGTGCTCATACTGAGACAAGGACAACCCTCAACATTTAGGTAATTGATATGCATGTAACAAACTACTCAATTATCTTGGGGAGATATTGGCAAGCCTTAACAGGTGGATACCTCTCACTCGACGAGACACATTTATATGTTCCTTGAAATGGAAAGAATATTATAGTCCTTAGAGAGGGATGAATTTCACCTTACATAAAGAATGTTCCACAATCTAGCAGAAACTATATCGAAGAAGACCTAGGAGTGTATTCCATATTTGCTGAAGAAAATAATATACCTTTGGAAAAAAATGATTTAGATGATGATTTATGGAATATTCACTTTGATGGTTCATTCTCTAGTGAAGGTGATGGGGCTGGTATTATCTTGGTTTCCCCAGCAGGAAAAATTCATAATCTGTCATATAAGTTAGAGTTTGCTTGTACAAAAATTGTCACTGAATTCAAAGCTTTATTATTAGGCATTGAGAACGCCCTTAATCTTGGTTGTGGTCACCTTTCAGTTTTCAAAAATTCTGATCTTGTTTTTAACTTGATACATAAGACATGCTCTCCTAGAGACAAGCTGATGAAATGATACTCCTAAACTGTTTGGTCACTTGTCTTGAATCTTCTATCTTTCAACATCATTCATGTTAAAAAGGAGTTGAATTCAAAGGCTGATCAATTAGTTGTCTTTTCAGCCTCTCCTAACCAGTAACTCTTGCCTCACAGGCCTGATTGTGCCTTTCAATCTCTACATTGTCCATACATCCCTGAAAAGAAAGGATCTTGGAAGGCCATACCTAACGATGAGATCATTTGTGTTGTCATTCAAAATGAACCTCTTAAGCCCGAGGAAATTATATCTATAGAAAATAATAAGATTCATGAGGGCTTGACTCCTCTTGAGAGTTCGGTTTCTTTGAGTGTTGTAGGAAATAAAGAAAAACAAAAAGAAGAGGAGTTACGGAAGAAGGTGATTGAAACCATCCTCCTGAAAATTAGGACATTTGAACCTTCAACGAATGTTAAAATAAATGTCCAATGTTCTGATAAATAAGAGATGAGGTTCACTGGGCTACTCAGTGAACCCCAAAAGGTTTTTTCTTGGTTTTATGAGGATCTTCGTGGTTTTGATCCTAGTCTTGTTCAACATATTATGAAACTAGATAGGCAAAAACAAGAACTTGTTAACTTTGCACTGGAAGCACACTTTCAAAGGGATTTGAGAGATTTCTTAAGGGCTTGAATGTTTTTTTTCAACCCACCCTGAATGGGTCTCAATTTGGGAACTGGCCTCGAGAACCACTAGTAATATCAGAACTTGTATTAGTCTTCAAACTTTAAGGAAAGCGATTATGAGAAATCCTTTTTCCCCTCTCAATATGGAAATGTTTTTGCAATAGGCTGTAGAGTCACAGTTAAGACCCTTACTTGACAATCTGTTTGGTTACAAGAGAATCAAAGTAAAAGGGGAAAATGTTCACAAAATCACTTTCATTACTAATTTTGATACCATTCCTTACAAATGCCACATTTTTATCTTACTTGATACAGGTATTGCTTTTAAAAAACTTATGCACATGACTCTAGATGAATTGGTCAGTCTCCATATCTATCTTGATGATCTAATCGTGCGTGTCAAGGGACTGATGATTACATCAAATTTCCAAGTGATCGGTCCTTTCCAAATTTCTTTTGTATTGGATACTAACTCTTGTATCTTAAAATATTTACAAGAGCAATTGTTTCCCTACAACGCTAACAACCCTCGCTTGAAATATTGCAAGGAACCAACATGGAAATTTCTAATGCTGTTTGGATTTTGTTGTATACTAGTAGCCTAGCTATGCTTTCAATTTTTGTGCTTCTTTTCTACACTTACAGTACCTTGATTTCTGCCTTCTAAGTTAAGTTTTCTTTCCTTTTTGTTTCCAATTGAGTCTTTTACTGTTGTTGTTTTAATTTATGCATTATTACTTCTGTTGCGATTTTTGTCTTTATCGTCTTTTAGTGTTTGGTCAAAATAGAATTTTGGATTAATTCTACCACAGTGACACTCCTGCAAAGAATTGTTAGTCGATAACAATCAAGCTTACACTGTTGTTATGATGTCTCTTCTGAAGGGCCCTTGAAATTATTACATATTTCCATTGTTGTCTTACAAGGAATTGGTTATTTCTCGCTTCTTCTTGCCATTTCTTCATCCATTGAGATCTTAAGAGCAAGTCTATAATTTTTCCTCCTTGAAAGTTAAGAGCATATTCTAGGTGAATGATTATGCATACAGTGGTAAAAACCCCTCATACTTAACACTTTTCATCAATTATTCCCAAATTCTCGGTCATCTTTCCATTAAATCCAGTCACTTCCCCCTGTTACATAATTATTCTGGTTATGTCTTGTAAGATTACTGTTCTTGGTTTGTGAAACCATGAGTTATGTGTTCTAAATATGTTGGAAAAAAAAATTCCTGTGGAGTCGCAAGTTTGTTGACAATTAAAATTGTCAACAAGCTTTTTGCCTACAAAGTTTTGCTAAAAGCCTATTAATATTAAAACTAAATAATAATAGTAGGTGGGACCCCCTTGAGGATTGAAAATCGGACTTGGTGCTCATTCAATATTATGTTACCATTCGACACGAATTTCATTATTGATGATATCTCATCTTATTAGATATTGGATCAGGAATATTCTACATGGGCCTCTTGTTGTTCCAAGCTCAATTTTTATACTGAAGTCTTCATGGTTATATTTTTTTCTATTCTTGGATCTATTACTTGTTCCACTTCCAACAAACATATGTTAGTAACAAAAAATAAAGGGAAATTAGAAAAGGAAACTATCCTATGCTAACATACTATACTATATGCATTGAAAAGACAGTGGCAAATCCTAGCTAATATAGGTTAGCCATGGGAGTTATCAAGGTTGTATGGAACATAGTTGACATGCATTTCTGTATAGTGGGGTTGGTAATATGTTTTATAGGTGGTGATCTTGGAAATTAAAGGTTGTTTGTCTTGATGTATGATTTAAGTGGATGATTTGTTTGATTAGCAGCTAGCGCATACTAAGAATTGAATGAACTTGAAGTGTGGAGGTGATGTGTATTTACTGCACACCGCCTTTACCCCTACCATTAGACGCCACCCTAGTCAGGCTATCTTCCAAACATTATTGTTGTGGTTATGCTCTGATTTCTCACCAGGGAGGAATTTCTAGGCCAACTCGCGTTTTAAGACATTTGATTATAGATATGTTCTCTTTTTTTGCCCTTCATGAGTCTACTCTGGTTATGAAATGGATATTGGCTTAGATGTATTAGTTATGCTTTCCTTAAGTATTGCGACTATGTAAATGGTGATTGTGAATGAAAGGTTGATGATTCTCTTTGAAGTGATGTTGAATTCATATCATTACTAGTTATCTTGGGGCGTTAGCAGTCACAAGATATCTTTATTATCCTTGTTGGTTTACTTAGAATATCCTTGTTGGTATTGGTGGGCTATCTTCACCCTTTCACATTGTTGTATCCAGTCTGTGGTTTTTTATGGGGCTTAACAACTGAAGCGTTCATGTCACCATGCATTGTACATATGGGCATTTGGTTGATTTCACCACTAGAGGTCACGAAGTGGGTTTTCCTGTTCTTACTCGGCCCTATATTCACCTCTGTATGGTATTTGTTTGATCAAAAGGCATGAGTTTTATACCCTGCATACGTTAAATAACATTTCCACGCCAAGTTAAAGCCTCACCTCCTGTTATGGACCCTGTCATGGAATTGTTTCTTGTCCACAAATGAATCATAACTCTCTTGTGTGTAAACCTTTGGCCTTGAAGTTTTCACCATTACGAGGAGTTGGCTTTGTTTCCCCTGCGATGGCTACCGAGAAAACCCTTAACTCTCCAGTCTGGAATTTCATAGAGAACACTATCGGGCCTATAAAGTTTGTTTGGATTAGTGTGGATTGAATGTGTGGTCGATGAATTTAAATGCAAAATCTCCCAATTGGTCATATGACAGTCATGTTGGTTGGCATTTAGTTACTGGCTCTGTGATAATAATGACAAATCTTGCATTGTTATTGGCGCAACTCAAATTCCACAGTCACTCTCCTTATGATAAATAACTCAGTATTGCTTATGGGAGAGGGTCGTTGCCTTGATTTGAATTGATGCATGGGTACGCATTCTTTTCACAGCTTGTTAGGTCAATTGATTTTATCACAATGACGATTGGTAGGTTGATACACAGTCATTGCCATTTTTTCACTAAGGATTGTTTGGATGTTTAGCTGGCATTGGTTACAAATGCTTGATGTTGCTCACGCCTATCGCGTGGTGTGTATGGTTTTTGCACAATGAAATAATGGTCATGGTAACTGTGGTTTTCTTTGGGGCCAAATGATTATGGGTCGGACAACTGTAGAAACTATACCCACTGTATCCTTATGATTTTTCGATTGTATAAGCCTGAGTTTGCACAACATAGTTGGTTACAGATGGATTAAATTGAAGTAATATTGTGTTATTAATGACCTAGCATGATGGATTGAGTTATTACTGTGACTATGTGTTTGATTTTGTTTAATAGAGATATTGCATCGTAATGTTTTGGTGATTGCGCACTCTGTATAACACAGATAGCCTGGGTTTCACATAATTTTAAGCGTGTTTATTTGTTGGAATCGACCATTTGTTAAAAAGGGCATGTTGTCAAGACCTCATTGTGTTGGATGGATTGTCCATATTTTAAGTCACATTGAATTGTTTTATTTTATAGTGGTTGAATTACATTGCATGGGTGAGTTACCCTGTGCATAGCTTGTGTCTAAATGATGGTTGTTGGGTATATGTTTAAATATCAATTCAGATTTTGCAATTTAATCTAGATTATTGGGTTTACTGCCTATATATATGTTTAACAAATATCATAGCATTTAGATTTCAAGCTCGATTGCAGTGATTTTGTGACTTCATTGTGAATTCTGGAAACATGAATTTGAGTATATTTGTTGATTGAAGTAATGTATGGGTGGTGGTTGTTTTCGATGGTTAATAGAGTGGAAAGGCTACTATTTGGAAATTGTTATAAGATGAAAATAAGGGAATAAAATCCCCTTTACAGATTGTATGGAATGAATATTGTCTTTGTTAGGATATTTAGACACTTAGGAGTTAGTTAAGATCTACTTGGTCTAATATGTCGTTAGGTAAAAGTGTGTTTCTTTAGTATGCATTAGTATGCATTTGTAGTTA